>VXBA01005476.1:562019-773203 GCA_013399895.1 Serilophus lunatus
CCGCGCCCCGCACCGCAAAGTTGGGAGCGGATGGAGCCGGCGCGGCCGGGCCGTACGGCGCGGGAGAGCGGCCAGAAAGCGCCGGGCGGGGCGGAGCGGGGCCGCCTCACCGCCCCTCGACCCTTCCGGGGAGGCGGGCGGGGGCGTCCCGGGATGTTTCCCCCTCCCCTTCTCCGGAGGGGCTCAGCGGGGCGGGCGGCTTCGGAGGGCGTTTATTTACAGGGTTGATTGTTGGTGTGGGGTTTGGGGTTTTTTTGGCCGTTTTGAAGAGTCGTCTGGAGATTCCCCTCCTACTGCCGGGGCGGTTTGTCAGACCGCTCGGACAGTTCGAGTCCCCCGGCGCTTTCCCGTGCCGGATCCGGCTGCCTCTGCCCCTTCAGTCCCATCCCACCCCCGCGCTCGCAGCTGTCCCTCTGGCCGGGGAAATGCAGACATGTCACGATCAAGCCCCAGAGGCATCTGCTCGGCGGTGTCACGGCCCCTGCCCCTCTCGTCTCTCAGGGCGGGACTAGTGAGTTTGGCTTTTGGAACGGGCACCTCTCGATCAGGGCAGTGCAGGCGAGAAGTTCCTGGTCAAGGAGAACCTGGAGAGACCTTCAGACCCCACTAGTGCCCTGCCACGCACGGGTTAGTGCCAGCCCTCAGTAGAGATGAGGAGGACTGACAGCTGCAGCCCACCTTTGTTCGGCAGCAGCAGAGGAACAACGTGAGATGATGTCCTTTGGGCACAGGGGAAGAGATAAGAGGAAGAGGATTTAGGGTTTACGGATTTCTGAGCTTCTCTGGGCTGCGCTCAGCACAACCGATCACCCACGTCAACTCTTAAGTGCTTTGATCATAATTGTGTGGCTGAAGATTGTGCAAGCAGAAGATGGTCACTATAGCTGCACTTGAAATGAATGGTCTCCAGTTTCTATGGCCCTGTGCCACTGGCGAGTACGAGGATACAGGGACTGAGTCCATTTCCTGCTCCGCCTCTCCAACGGGATCCAGGGAACTGCACCCTGGGCAACTGGGACAGGAGCTGGGAGTGAGACAGAGTGGGATGTCAGAGCTGAGAAAAAAAATTAAAAGGAATACTATTTTAATTTTATTGAAAAGCAAAAACATTAACCAAACTGACTTTAAAGGAAAAAAAAATGATATTTCCAGCGGATTAGCCTTGTGCTACTCCAGAATTTTCCAGTCCTGTTTCCTGAAACTCAGGAACTGTCTGTTCTTAGTTCTGCCCCTTTCAAATGATGCTTCATCAACCCCAAAGCAGGTATGCATAGACTGCCTTTACCTTCCCTTCCACAACTCAGCCTTCTCCAGAGAGAAAGTCACTGAATTACAGAGTCACAGAACATGCAGAGTTGAAAGGGACCCACAAGGATCATCAAGTCCAACTCCTCCATCCCCAAAAGAACCATCCCCAAAAGTCACACCATATATATGTGTGTGACTGAGAGTATCATCTAAACGCTTCTTCAGCTTTATCAGCCTTGGTGCTGTGATGACTTCCCTGGGGAGCCTGTTCCACTGCCTAACTGCCCTCAGGGAGAGCCTTTTTCTAATATCTAACCTAAACCTCTCCTTACACAACTTTAGGCCATTTGCTTGGGTTCTGTCACTGGTCAGCACAGAGAAGAGATCAGTGCCTGCCTCTCCTCTTCCCTTCATGAGGCAGTTGTAGACTCTGATGAGGTCTCCCCTCAGTCTCCTCCAGACTGGCAAGACCTCAGTCTGTTGTTGAGTGTCCTCAGCCACTCTTCACATGCCTTCCCCTCGCATATGGCTTCCCCTCAAGGCCCGGACCATGTTCACTGCCCTCCTTTGGACACTGATGATAGCTTAGTATCTTTCTTGTATCGTGATGACCAAAACTGCCACAATATTCAAGGTGAGGCCATACCAGTGCAGAGCAGAGCATGGCAGGACAATCACCTCCCTCTACTGGCTGATGCTTTGCCTAATGCCCCTCAGGACGTGGTTGGCCCTCCCGGCTGCCAGGGCACTGCTGACTTATATTCAACTTACTGTCAGCCAGGACCCCCAGGTCCCCTTCTGCACGGCTGATCTCCAGCATCTTGTTCCCCAGTCTGTACATACATCCAGGGTTGCCCCATCCCAGGTGCAGAACCCAGCACTATTCCTTGTTGAACTTCATATGGTTGGTGATTGTCCAGTCCTCTAATTTGTCAAGGTCTCTCTGCAGGGCCTTCCTGTCTTTGAGGGAGTCAACAGCTCCTCCCAGTTTTGTGTCATCTGCAAACTTGCTTAGTATCCTTCCAGTCCTGCATCCAATTCATTTATGAAGATGTTGAAGAGCACAGGGCTTTAGAAGAAGCTCTGTGGAACCCCACTGGTGACAGGTCACTAGTCTAATGTTGTCCCATCCACTATCACCCTCTGTGAGCCAATTGCTCACCCAGCACATGATGTGTTCCTTCAGCTGTGCTGGACAGTTTGTCCAGAACGATACTGAGAGGCAGGACTGAAATTACATCAACTGGCTTTCCTTGATCAACTAGGTGAGTTACCTTGTCATAAAAGCAAATACAGTCTGATAAGAAGGACTTTCCTCTCGTGAGGCATCCCTTCTCACATACACACATGTAGCACATCTCTCCTGTGTGCTGACATGCTGAGAGCTGATGAGCCTTCTGCCTAGAAGGCCACAGTACCCACTTACAGAAAGGTGAATGGTACGCGGATGACCCCTGCTACACAGATGGGAATTAGTCTCAGGATTTTGCCTTTCCAAGGGGCAGCTCACACAGATTATCTCCTGTCACAGTCCCGGCTCCGCCCTATTCCTCCCTCTAATGCCTCTGCCATTCACACAAGCAATACCACTGGTTTCTTGCAAATAATCCCTGTGGCTACAACCAGCTCTGTGCTAATAAAGGGCCTGAAAGTCCAATTCTAATTTCTCCTAAAACAGTTTTTCTGAACTCAGTATATTCCTCTGGACATCCTTTACCATTTAATAATCAAGCCTTTTGATCACCTAATAAGATTTATTATTAGACAAAAGCGAGCACAAAAGAAAAGCCCAAGAAACCAGGAATATAGAGGAGAAGTGGCACAGAATGATCTAACATAGGTCACAGCTTTCCAAACCCAGAGTAGAGTTTTCTCCTGCCTTTCTCTTCTGAATACTTCTCTCTGGAGGTATTCAAATCAGACCAGTAGAAGCTGAAATCATGGAGCATACACATTTACACAGCACCTTTAATGCGACAGAGCCACCTTTCTGACCCTACATTTATGAACAAAGCTTTAAAGGTGCCCATCCCAATAATTGTGCACTTTACTCCACACACACAGCTCTTTGCTTTAGTATTCAGTAATGAATTTGTATCATATTAAGTTGTCTGTCTAGGGCCAAAACCAACAACATAAATTAGTCATAATCTGCACTGCATTCAAGAGATACCATGTTGGACTGATGTGACTTTGGCTGCTCTTACAGGGCACACTGTGTTCTTGGCTGTGTGTAGCAACACTAAAGCAAGATCTAGTACCCGATGCACAGGGTCACAGCAGAGTAGTTTCAGAGTCGTTTCAGCTTTCTGCTACACAAGCTATGGGCACACATTATACCTTCCTGTAGCTGCCTTAATAATGCAAATTTATTTGTCCTTGCACAATCTGCTGAAGCTCAGTCATAGCTGTTAGATGATGAGCTCGGCTAGGACCTACAGGGTGATAACATAGGTGATACGTTCTAGGTGCTGGAGATGAGGGAAACATCTCTAGCTGTCAAGAGCACAGAAAGGTTGGAATAGGCTTCTGGGTAGGGTAACACAAGTTCAATGGACTACACTGTTCCTTAAGGCAGGTACTACACACTAAAGTATTTTCTTTGCCTTTTTGACATCAAACTTCTCTCTCAGCTTGATTTTCGAGAGATGTATTCAGGTAAGATCTCTGAGATTGGAAGATGTCAGGAAACACTTGAAGACTGTAGAAGTTGCAAGAATGACCACAGCAGGACTGATTATGAGAGAGAATTAAACAGGAACCAGGGACCAAGTTACTGATGTAATGCTAATACTGCAGCAGAATCACATCTTGTGCTCCTAAAGGGCTCTTCAGTGCAGTTGATCTCGAATTACTTTCCCAGTTCTCATTTGTGTCTACAAGCTGCTGCTTTCAGGCAAAAAGCATGGGAAGGTGTTTGTTCTGATAGACTGATATCAGCTTTTCCTGTGCAAATTGTACAGCACCTAGCTTGACAAATGGTACATGTTGCAGTGGGTAGGCGGATCCCAATAACTGGGAAGATTATCCACTTAAATTGTGATAAAACAATGAAGCTTCAGTCTTTTATAAAACCAGGTACTTATTCTTACAAGAGCTTCTGTTGGAAGACAAGTCCATTTCCCATGACAAAGGCAGAATTTGAGCTCAAATGCACAGCACACATCTTTAATTCTTCTCTTATGGAGTAACTTCACTCAGAAGGGAATTTTCAGGGCTCTAATCCAACCCCCTGGTAAAGGCAGGACTGGCTTCATAATCTGATAAGATTGCTCAGTGCCTTGCCCAAGCGAGTTTTGAAACTCTCCAAGGCTAGAGATCACGCCACCTCTTATTGTAATTTTTCTCTTTATATCCAGCTGGACTTGTACTTACTGCAGCCTGTGAGCCTGGCCCTTTGTCCTTGTACTGTGAGCCTTGTTTGGCTCTGTGCTTTCCAGCAGCTACTCTCCGTGTCAGACCCCATATATCAGGCACATCATGACATGAGGAGTGTGCTCCACCAGACAGCTGTGGGTGTGGGTCTTAGGACATTGCAACTGGGACTGTGCCTCCACACAAGTATTAAATACCAGGGAGCTCTAGGACAGGGCACATTCCCTATCTGCATCCAGGCATGCTCCCAAACACTGGAGTAAACCTAAATTGTAACGCTGGTGCACCACACAACACTTTCCCAGCTTTCACAGCACTGAAGACACTCTTGAGAGAATGTGCAAAGTAAAGGCCAGAACTGTTAGAAACAGACAAAAGCAACACAATTTGGACTGGCCCTTAGAAAAGCCACAGTGAGCTTTGAGGGGCAAGAGTTGCCAGGCAGAGCATTGGGACTAGGAGCTAGGTGTGCCTTATGCTGCTAAGCTCTTTCTCCAGGCAGGGAGAGACAGTTTTGTTCTTGTTCTTAAATAAACTGGGCACCTCTCCAAGGCTCCTGCTGTCATTTTAGGTCAACAGGATAACAACAACTGTGAAATAAATTAAGCCTCATCAAGATGTTCACTTTGAACAGAACGGTCTTTGTTAAAATTTTCTTAATGATGGCAAAGCTAACTTCCAACTGATGACGCTGCTGTCGGAATAGACACAGAGGATAATGATCATGTGCGTTCATTAATCCCAGGCAGAAACATGTGCACCCATTAAAAGCCAATGCAAAGGGGTGGAGAAAAATATTTCTAGGTGTTTCATGTTATCAGGTGCCACACAAGCCCATGTCGAAAACTTGTGGATCAGTGGTGGCTGAGTGGTGGCTGATGCCAAGGAATTGACCTTTCTGGGGATGTGGGCTCTTGTTTTTCTTTCCAAAGTCAAATTTCAGGTATAAAACCCAGCATAAAAGTCCATTCTATCTCCAGGAAGCTTAAAGGATGCAAGCACATTGTTTTCCTCCATGATAAATAAAAGTCAAGGTTTTGGGGCTCAAATAGGGTCTGCCCTTCACCTGAGGCAAGGATGCTGCAGGATCTCCCAGGGAGGGAGGCAGGTGATGTAGGGATGCAGGGGCAAAACAGATGGGGGGGAGGAGGGGCAGGGAAGTAACACTACAGCCATTAACCTCCCTGTATTTCTAAGCTAAAACATTTCAAGAGAGGTTTGAAGTCCTGTGCCTGAAGGGGTGGATAAGAGGAAGCAAACATTACAGCATTGGCAAAGAGCATCAAGAAGCAGGTGTGTAATTTCTGTAGGTAGCTGGATGGTGCCTGTGGGAATTCAGGCTTCCTAAAGAACAAGCAGAGCAGAAACCTGCAAGGATTAAGGTATTATAAAGCTCACCAGGGGTAATGAATGGAGTGATTGCAAAGAATAAGCAAAGAGGAAACTAAACTTGTGCTTACATGTGACATAATGAGGGGCACTAGGAAAAGCATGAGCCATGCATTTGCAGAGCAAGGACTTTTGTTGACTGTGAAGCTGGAAAGTAAAGTTATGCAATCTGAAAATCAGGGATGCAGTCCAAAAGTACCCTTTAGAGAGAAATAATACTAAGAGTGGTATATTTGCTACTTTCTTATTCCTCATCCACTGTATATCTTTCCTAATTCTTATGCCAGAAGAATAGATCCCACTAGAATAATAGGTTATTCACTTGGTGCTTCAGAGAGAGCTGCCTGCAGGCCAGAGGCATAAGAAGCCTAACAAATATGGCACGTAGTGGTGAAGCACCTTGGCCATACTCAACTAGTCAATCACCATCACCTGGATGAAACCTCAACACACTGATGTGATGGGGCCTGAAGTCAGTGGAGTTCTTGTCTAGCAGTGACTTTGCTATATTCCACTTGCAAAAATTTCTAGTTCTGCCTGAAAAAATCACCTACTGCCTGTCCTTTTCCAGATTAAAAAAAAAAAAAAAAAGAATAAAAATTTCCTGCTTTACCACTTGTACCAGCTTTGTTTCCCAAGCTGCAGGATGATAAGCAGTCCTATAGTCTCAATTGGAGCCCTTGTTTCAAGTCATGATTTTGTATATGCAAGTCTACATTCATAAAGCAGTGGTATTCACTCAATGAAAGACTCTTTTACAGGTGCAGAAATCTCACAGAGTCTTAGCAGTTCTGGGTGCAAATGAAAAGCTAGGTAATAAGACAGTCTCTTCAAAAGGCAAGGTTTGTGGTTATCAGTGCAAGTTTCACTGGAACACAAAAGATCTGTGTATTCTCCAAGCCTTCCATTGAGTGATCTGATTCCCAAAAAATGGGCAACATTTCTCAATAAACTAAACCACCAGATGGTAACTGAGTACAGGAAGAATGAGAAAGGGGAATGACAGTGTGAAAGTTGACACTATTAGCAGATATAGTTGACATGTACAACTTTAAATATGCCCCAACCAGCATTTTTAGCAGGAATATACCCAGCCTTGTCTTGATGGCCATGTTGCTGAAAGTAATACATGCACAAGCTGCATTTACATTCACCATCCCAGATGAACTCAGATTTGCAGAAGGCAAGCCAGAACTGAGGGGGATTGAGCTCAAGGTATATTTGATGGCATAACTAGGCTATTCCAGATCATTCCTCTTCAGGACATGTCCTGGCATGGGAGTCATGTTAGTCCCTACACACCCATACGAATATTTACCATCCAGGAACATCACAGGAAATGTCTTTGAGACCAGGAGGTCATGGCACATTTCACAGAAGAAAAGGTTTCTATATTGCCTTCCTCTTCTCACCAGGAACCTCAGCCGAGTAATCCTAGTGAGTAGGGATGGGATGCTGAATCTGAAGGATGTTCTTCAACTCAGGATTAAGAGACAGAGGTGAGAATGGTACCATAACTGCCTTTACTCCCCGCTTTTTCTCCACAGGCTGTCTCTTCCCACATCTAACACCTTTTTACTCCTCATTTACTCTTTCAGTCCCTCACTTCAGGATGATACTTTAAAGCTGGCTTGCTCTCCGAGAAGTTTAGTGGTTTCCTGACAGACTCTGAGGTGGATGCAAAAGCCAAGCAAGGCAGTCCAGCTACACTTCTTGCCTTGTGAGGCCTTTACTTCAAGAAACTGGTTCTCTTTAGTACGATGACTATCTGATAGGAGCTGGTGGCACTTCCCTCTGTGTGGTCCTTGGTTGCCTGAACTGAGGTGGCAACTTGAGCTGATCTATACTCTGCCTCGGACCTTTCCCTCTTCTTTATACAAAGATACAGTTAAACTACAGCATCTAATGTTATGTCAACAACGGGCCGAGGACCAGTTGAGTCTCAAAAGCAAGCACATAGAAAGGAGAACAAATTGTGTGAGTCAGACTAAACGCTTCAAATATTGACTGGTTTTAACAGTCCCCTAAGGAACAGAGAATCTCATTTTATAAATACATGTCTCTCCCCATTATGCTTTCAATCCTCTCAGGAAATTGTGAGGAGGACTACTCTCATGGCTTATGAGAACAATATTTTAATTAATTTCTGCAGTCAAGTTGCTCTGTCGGACACTTTGCACAAGACATCAGCAGAGTATCTGAGCACCTTCCAGGATGTGGAAGGCGACTTGTGGATTTGGGGTTTGGGTTTCCACTTCGACAGACTGGGGTGGTCTTTGTTCTCAGGGTAGAAGTGACTGAGGCAGAGGAAAAATCAGACATTAAATAAGTAAGGGATGAAGGCCGAAGAGGATAGGATGCATTTCAATACCTCCTCCTCCGACTCCTACCAGGTGAAGCATAGCTGGAGACTCAGAGTAGCTCATCATGTTATGGCCTCTGCTTCACTGGGGCTGCTCACCTCTGACCAGTTTGAACTGGCAGCCTATGGAGAGACAGAGGTGGCTGGAAAAGTGTTCCCAAAAAGACATAGGTGTCCTTAGGTCCAAACAGAACTTTGTGAAGAAGAAGAGTACTTCATCTAGGTGATCACTGTCACACACAAGTCTGAGGGAAAATACAAGTTTGGCTTACTTGTACTTACCATATATGCAGGGAAAATTTTGGAATACTTTCTCATTAGAGCATAGAAGCATTACTGGAAGCACCAAATTAATTTTTATAGTCTTGCAAAAAATCTGAGCATCTCCCCTCCATTTTTGGTAATAATATATCAAATAATGAAATATTACAAGGCTCATTTAAAGGCTAATTATTCTATACCTATCCAAGGCACAGAGCAAGTTGTAGGGAGAGCTGAAGACCATAAGCCAAAAGCCCAAACATGGAAATGATACTAGGATGAAGTGCAGGTACCATTAGATGAAGTTATGTTGGGTAATCTGGCATAATGTAGTGCTAAAAAAGCACACACAGTGAGTCACCAGGAGTGTATGTACAAGTCAGAGCTTGGGCTGATCCTCTCCTACCACAGGGGGAGTGAGACGGCAGCTGTGTGGTGCTTAGTTCCTGGCTGGGGTTAAACCACAAGTACAGATGATTCAGTTCTGCAGGAGAAGCAGAAGTGAAGAACAAATTTTAATGCTATTACTATTACGACATCTTTCTTGGTAAAGTCATTACAGAAAAGTAGTAGCAAGTTCCCGGATCAATAGTGGTGGACAGGCAACAAATAGAAGTCAAACCAAAATGTAGTCATGCCCTGAGAAGACATGGAATATGTGCAATGTGCCTTAGTACTTTGCTCTAAAATGATAAAATAAGGCTGTGCAGCCAGAACCAGCATCTGACCTTCCACTTCTTTTTTTCCTCCAAGAAAAAAACTGAAGACACTTGCCCATCATTGACGTATTCCATATCTACTGCCAAATCTGCACTCCCCCACTCAGACATAATCTCAAAATAGGGTGTGATGCCTTTCCCGTTGACAAAGCCATAAGTCACAGTGAGCCATAAGACACACTCAACATCCTCCAATCAGTTAAATGAAAAAAGCTCTACCCCTCTGTTTCTTACCACTTCAGCACTCATTATATCTCACATTAATTAATATAGGAGCTAGGGAGCGAGATGATAAATTACAAAACCCCATTAGCCTGATTCTGTCCAAATTGGTAAAATACGGCAACTTGTACGTTAGACAAACCTTCCTTGCTAACGTGGGAGTCCTCATGTCTGAACTCCACTAAAGCAGCAGCCTTGAAAAAATATTTTTAATGTATGGATGGATGGAATGTATATCAACGTGCATGAAGAGTGCATGCCTGTGGGAACATCAGAATTCATTAGATCAGTCTGATATGAGATATATTGAACAGGTTCCATCTGACATATGTTACTGGGTTGTTCTGTCCACTCCCAAAGGAGTGAATCATATTGACAGGTTGAATTATATCTCAAGAGATATTTTTCTCCCCTCCTCCAAAGGCCATTTGCAATCACGGCACATCCACTGCCTCTTAAAAGTGAGCTCATCTGGCGCTGGGTTGCATTGAAGTCCTCCACCGTGCCTGAAGGAAGGATGCTTTTGGGCGGTGGGAACGTGGAGAAGATGTGGTCTGTCCAGCTGTGTCTTGGAGTGCTAACCATCTTGACCATGACTGTGTGTATCCCATCTACACATGGAGAACCTTTTTTACTACAAGGTAAGCTGGAATACAGACTACGTGACACAGGTAGGTGGTTATCTTTTTGCTTAGCTGCTTGCCATGGCCAATGCAACACTTGCTTATCAGGGAAAGAAAACAAAATGAACCTCGGGCTATGCTAAACAATCAATTATCATGGGTGCTACCGAGAGACTTGTTCATATTAGCATGAGCTAAAGCTGTCCTTGCAGCTGGTTGCATGACACATTCTGCTGATCGGTGAAAATATCAGATCTGGTGAAATCTGCTAAGGGTGGCTCTTTCTCCCCTGTAAGAAAACTACAAAAGTAAAACATTAAAATATCAGAAAGTAGCAATTCCAGTATGTACCATATGAAATTTGACAGCTCATAAATGTCAGTAGTAGGGTGCTGCTGAACTTTCTTTTCTTCACAGAACTTCTTTTTATATGTTCTTCTCCCGTAATTTAAATTAGTCTTGGCTTGAACTTATACTGCAGGGAAATGTCAGTCATTAATGTTCTTTCTTAAAGAGACTTGGCAGTGGAAAAAAAAGAAAGAGCAGCTAAATATAGGCTTGAAAATAACATTGCTTTTCAAATTATTTTTCTTTTATATTACCTATTTATTTTTATAATGGCAACCAAAATATTCCCGGGGCCAATCTATGTAAATGCTTTTTCTGTTTAGCTTTTACTAGAATGCTTATAGGTTTGTTTGGTTTTTTTTCCTGTACCAAATCCCCAGAATAAGTAAAAGCAGCTATTTTGAAATTATAACTGTCTTTCAGACATAGGAATGAGGTTTATAGCACTCTGTGTTAACTGCAAATTTTACACAGCATGTAGCTCTGCTCACTCCTTTAGGTTTATTTCTAGAGATCACAATCAGGACCAGCGGCTTCAGCTGCAGTGTGAGGCAGGGATGAGTCTGGCCAAATACTTGGAGCATCCCTTTGGCCAGCATCCCTCTGCTTCTGCAGATTTATGTGACTTTAGCTAATGGAGCTGATTTCCACATAATCTTGAGCATCCTTCAGGCTCATCTGGTACAATATTTTGTCTCACCTGTATCTAAAATAATCGTATTCAGCCCCTCAGAGCTCTGTAGGGCTGATGGCTATACAAGACTCTTTTCTCCTTTCTTACGTCCTTGGAGGCATTGAATGGAATTCCTAAGGATCTCGGAAGAAGAAAAAATAAGTCTTTCTTTATAATTTTTTAGTATTTCTTCGTATTTTCCATGGATTCCATAGGCATCTTCTAGGGCTTTGAAGGGTCTGGGTATGGGGCAGATGTGTTCAGATTTTGTGGAATGGCTGCTCTCTCTGTAAAGTCTGGCTCCTACTCTGTCATTCTCAAAAATGAGTGCAATGTTCTAGTCTCAGATGACTCTGGAAATCTGTTAAGCAGAGCTGGGAAGGTCTCAGACCTTTAGGACACTGATTAATCCCATCCCCCGTGTCTGTTGGTTTCTGCCAAATCCTTGACCTTCACAACCATTCATTTGAGGGCATAGCCACAACCACTAAAGTAAAACTGCCAAGGAAGTGCCCTAAAGGGGCCTCCTGGAGAAGTCCAAATTGATTTAGAACAGCAACCTGGGGAGGTTTTTCCTGGAAAACAGAAAAAATTTTGCATGGCCTTGCTTTAAGCTCCTTCACTTTGTTCAAGGAGAATCCTTCAGTACTGCTGGTAATCAGAGCAGCCCCAAGGCTAAGTGAGCACAAGAATGGGCTGTGGGGCTGCAGTGTTTTTCAGCTGTGGTATCCATACATCAGTCCTCATGAAGAGTGAGTTCCCACCTCTATTAGCCCTGGGAGTGAGCACAGGGAACACTTGCAGTTTTGAGAATCAAAACTCATGGGTTGCTGTCTGGCTTTGCAGAGGCATCCACTACATTCACCTTGCAGAAGAAGTTGAGACTGTCTAAATCAGGATGATGTCTCCAGCTTTCTGCAGCCAGCCGTGCTGATGAGGCTGCAGAGAAACTGGCCCAGGGCTGACAGGGGGGTCTCCCCCATCCCACACCTTTTCACTGTGCAGACCTCACTACTGGACATTTTATTATATGCTCACGCACCTTTTTTTTCCCCTGAGCTCCTTCCACTCTGATGAGTGCTGAGAGGAAACATTTCCTTCCACTTCTTAGCCTTCTTAATTTGATTAAGAGATTAATTTAATCAATTGATTAATTGATTCTTAATTTGGTGAAATTGAGAAAGATGTGTTTTATGTGCTGCAGAGAATCGAGTGCTTCCAGAGAGAGAAGACACAAATCACGAGGACACACTGCTCAGTCTGCTTCTTAATAAGAAATTTGCATGGCGGAGGCCAGAAAATATTGGTAAGCAAAGAGGACGGGAGATCTCCATTTCTTGAATCTGTATTTGCATGAATGCAAAGAACCTGCTTCTCAGGTTCCTCATAAATACCAACTGCTCAGAAAGTGGAAGCACCTGGTATGGTGCTGACATGTGATTAATGCCAGATGTTCTCCATCGTGGGGCTCCTGGACCTTCTTTTGCAATGCAATGTAAAGCTGCCCAAAAACCCAAGTACTTTAGATCCTCAGATATTCAACACTGTAGTAACAAGAAGAGACTCTGCTGAGTTCCTGTGTCCCTGGTATCCCTGAAACATTATATACAATGCCTGGGGCATGGGCCAGCTTTGGGAGTCACCTCTCCATGTGCTCCCCATACAGCCCTGTGTGCTTTGGAGAGACAGCTCAGTGTCTTGCTGGAACCAGCACCATCTTGCAAGCACAGGGGAGTGTGGGGTGGCACAAGATTTTGCACAGAGCGTGTAGGTGAGATCACTTGGGGTCAGGTGTAGCCTGGGACGAGGACAGTGGGAGCTTCTGCCTAAGCCTCTGTTACTGCTGGAAGAGGTTGAGAGAATGGGTTTTTTCCACACAGTAGAGACAGTAAAGATGGGCCATGGGGAAGCTTTTCCTGTTTGTGTTCTGTGAACAGAGACCAAATTTAAAGCCTATAGCTAAACTCAAATCCGCTGAAGAGAAACTTGGGTTTTCCCTAGCACAAGACACAGCCATCAAAAGCACAAAATGGGTTAAAAGGGTCAGCTGTTCCGATGGCCACTGCAGCCAGGGGAGGGTTGGGGCTGTATGTGGTGGTCTTGGAGCAGGAGGCTGCCCTTCCCTGTGAAAACAGCTGAGCGCGGAGCCCAGTAAAAATTTTGTTATGAAAACCCATTCATCATCTCAATCATTGCTCTTCACCCAGACCAATGCAGCAAGGCAGTGGTTAAACAAGCCTGGGACAAATAAATAAACAGAAATAAATCAAGTCCTTATACTAACAAAGGCATTCTTCTTGCAAAGGGGATGCATTCAAGAAATAACCTTTTTATGATAGGTTTATGGATTATTGCACTTATTAGTCCTGGAGGAAAGGCTGCATTTTATGCCAGACAATTGAATATAATGAATCTCTGAGAAGAGCACAGACAGAGGATTTACAGCAGGCAGTTTCTCAAGGCTTCATCCATAAATTAACTTCCTTCTCTCTGCCTGAGATAATCTGTTCCAAATTTCGACCGCTGTTCATTTTCTATTCATAGCAGTCATTGGACGAACTTACAGTTTGCAGAAAGTTAAGCCAAAATAGGCAATTGAAACTCTGAAAGAGGTATAAATATGTATAATAATAACAACATCTCTTAAGTGGCACTTTTGAGTTACAGATACACCTGAGTCTGCCTCTCTAACTTAAGGATCTTAAAAGATATATTTAGGAGGAATCTGCCTGAGGTCATTGCTGTCAATGCCAGGAACAACACTCTTCACTCTCATCCTCACCCTGTCTCCAAATTGAGTCCTAATGTAATGGACTTGCTTAAGAACTGCTGCTTTTACAGGTAATTAAGAATTTGTCAGGAAATATTCAAGATTTTTCAATGGAATTGCTTCCTTCTCAAAGGAAAAACCAAAAAAGGAGTCAGCTCTTTCTTGGCACTCTCCTGCTCAATTTCAAATGTTAAAAAAACAACCCCAAGTCTGGTGATGTGTCAGTGTGCTGAAGTCTTATCTGAAATTTGAAATCAAGGGGAGTTATGTCCTAAATCCTCTTGATGATCCAGACGAATGTATGGTGCCATGTTAGGAGGAGACAAAAAAGGCAGCTCCAGGACTGGTTTTTGCCTTGCTTGTGGGGCCCAGCAGACACATTCTTTAGCTCTTTCCTGGCTCTTCTGCTTATTTAGTGCATTTTTCCAAAATTGCCACTTAAAACCAGGTGATCACTTTGCATTCCCCTCCCAGGAGAACTCCTGTAGCCGGTCACTCAATCTTTGACTAAGCTCATCTGTCTTATTAAAAAATTAACTGGTTTTGACATCAGTTTGAATCTGAAATGAGGTACCTCAGTCCTCAAGGATAGTGAGACTGAAATCCCCCATTCCTGCAGTTTTCCCTATTGCTAATCCAGGCCTTCCCAATTCAGCTGGAGGTTTTAGACCCCGTTCCTAGCACCTTCTTTGCCTCCCCTCCTTCTGGATGGGATATCTCAGGGCAGTTCATTCATCCACCTGCATAGTTTTTTGACAGTAGTACAGTACTGATTAGCCTAAGTGCGACCTGTGAAGCTGGTTCCAAAGTCCTTGTACTGCGCCAACATTTAGAAGTGTGGATTCTGTGCACTCTCTGCTATGTGACTTCTCCTGTCGCTCCGCTCTGCCAGCGTGAATCTTTGTTGATTTACAGAGCAATAAGTTTTGTAAGGCTAACTTTGTGATGCCAGCATAAACAACTCCTAAAGAAAGCAATGGGATTTCATATAAAGGCCAGTGATAGAAAAACCAGAATTAGGCATTTGCTGTTAGCAGGATGAAAATTAAAAAGCAGCAAAGATTTTCACCTGAGTTGGTATCACACAGTAAGTGACCTCATTGAGCCAATCCCCCTATGGCCTGGTGAACAGTAAAGCCTCTCTCATAATGGAGATTTAGGATAAAGTCCAATGGAATTCAGCAGAGAAAACCTACTTTTCTGTTAGCTTCTGCTGTCTTTCATTTGGAGATCACTAACAGGAATTAAATGATAACTAGGTAGGGCTTTTTTTGTCAACCCCTGGAGAGGGCAAATGAGGAAATGGTTTTTAATTTGAGCTTTAGGGAGCAATACAGATACTGATGTTAGTCTCTCTCCTCTTGCAGACTGGGAGCTGGCAAAGAAATTTGAAGAGCTTGAACAGGTAAGAGGAGTAAATGCACAGACACAGAGATGCATGCTCGTGTATGAATAGCCAAATGATTGTGTAAGCTTCCTTTGTGCCCTATTTTCTCATCCTGCTACCCTTCGTCCTGCTGTTACAATGTGAGCATGTATTGCACAATGAGAAAAGCAGAACATGGGCTAAACAGCTGCACAAGCTGAAAAAGGTAAACAGTAAAAGCCAAGCTGGGAAAAAATTAAGCACCAAAGGAAATCTTCGTGGAAGAAAAATGAGTGGGAAGAGGAGGTCAGTTTCCTTCCTAGGCATTGTATCTGCTGGCTGCATTAATTAGGGAACAGGTTGGATGGATAGACATTGACCACCTAAGCCAGAACTTTTTTCTGGACTCTTTGCTAGTAAGGGTGGCCCTACTCAAGGTCAGAGCCCTGTTGGGCTGATCAAAGTGCAAACACACACGAAGCATCCCCATCCTACATAGAGTGCCCAGGAATAGGGGAAGGTCTACAGCAGTGGAAGTGCTTTTTCCCCCTTTCTCAGGCCAGGTCAATCTGTTCCAGCCGTTTGCATGGATCCTAGAGGTCCTGCTGGATTCCACATGGCACTTCTCAGTTCAAACTGAAAAATCACAATGCCAGACTGGAGGCTGCCAGCCCCTGTGCCAGCCCCTTGCTCCAGTACTGAGGGATGTTAAGCTCTGACTTTCTGGGGGCAACTCTGCCAGAGCAGAAGTCAAGATGATGGCTGTAGATGTTCCCAGTTGCTAGAAATGAGTAGCTACAGGTGAAGAAGAAGTGTGGTGGACTGTCCACATTATAACCAAGAAAAGTTAGTGAGAGCTGTGAGGGAGAGAGAGGAGGGACAATTCAGAGCAATGGAGAAACAACGCTCTGTTGCAGTGGCTGGATGCTTGGAGACCTCCTGCCCCAGCACTGTCTTGACTCTTAGTGGTGCAATATCCTTCTACACAGCCTCCTCTCCACAGGGTCTTACACCCTGGGGTGGAATGAAAGAGCAGGAATTGCCTACACCGCTGCCACCAAACAAGCAGCTAAATGAAGGAGGACATGAGGAGGTATGAAGGCTCCAAGGGCAGATCTTCCTGGAATAGTCTTGCTCCAGGAAAGACCCTATCCTTCCCAGTGATGCAGTCAGCCAGTCTACATGTACCTCCTTTGGCCTGGACTTGCCAGCACTCTATGGAACTCCTCATGGTTGGGCCTTTGTTTACTGCTGTGTTTCTGTTTAAACAGCTGGAAAAGTTGAAGGATCAGCTCTCAGCTGAGGATGGGTCAGAGGTGGCCTATGCTTTGGAAAGTCTCTCAGCATCCCAGCCGAAAAAACGCGGTAAGTTAGAGCCTTGCATTAGAGCCTTGCAGCCATCCTGTCCACTTGCATCTCCAGGGCTTCCTTTCTGCAACAAAGACAGTGACAGTCAGCATGCCCAAAATATGCTGAAAACCAGCTCATTGACAGCTTATCTACAGTCCTGGCCCTCTCTTGCTAATGGCTGGCTGATTTAGCAGCTGGTGAGAGGAACTGTGTATCCAACCTTGCCTGCTGTCAAGGCAGATACACCCGGTCTGCACACCAGGACCTCATGGAGGCAGTCAGTGTCGTATCCCGCTTTTTGCAAAGGAACATGGGGTTATATGAACAATGACTGCCTGACCTGAAGGGGGTGAGTTCTGTATGAACATGTCCCCACAGTGCTCTGGGCACAAAACTAGTGCTGAAGGCATAATGAGGCATGTGGACTGCATGCATTCCCCTCTGCCAAGGTCAATGCCTCCCTACAGAGAAAAAAGGAGCTCTTGTTTGGGCTGATGAAAAGCAGCTAAAAATGATGTGGAAATCAACCAAGAATGCAGAGAACTAAGATCTGGTAGGCCCCCCAGTTGGTCTCCAAGCTCTGTCCAGTCTGTATCCAGTAGCTCAGAAGTACACTGCACCAGTGCTCCTGTGAGGCTGCCCCTGACAAGTACAGGAAGAATGCTGCTCACACTGGTTTTCTGTGGATTCCTCCACAAAGCAGTAGCAGCTGTGAACCAGAAGTCACTGATGACAGATACGGCCTAAAAACAAAAGAGCTAGTTCTGCCCTTAGCCCACATGCTCTGTGCATGTGGAAGCCGACAACCTGTCAGACAGCCAAGAGAAAATCCCTTTGTGCAAGGCTTGCTTAAGTGCTTAGGTGATGCTTAGGTAATATGCAATTTATAAGCAACCCTGGAGGCTGTCATTAATTTGGCTAATGTAATTCATGCCCCCACCAGTCCTGGAAGTTTTAAATGTAGATGAAACTACTTCCCCTTGCCAGGTTTAAATCAGATTCTGACAGAAATTAAAACAGAGAATCTTTGTCTTCATCTAAAGTCCTTCCAGTCTGGGAGGAGCTCATGTCTCAGCATGAGCACTGCTGATTCAGTAGAAGCTTCCTTCCAAGATCCTACTTTCAAAAACCAGGTAGAAATCTCATACTTGATAATAGGAAACCCACATGGGATTCATGGATTCATGCTGGTGATACAGCTACTTTTTCCAACACCCAAAATGTGCATCCTTCCCTAAACTAGTCTTCTTAGAAGATCCCACAGAAATCAGTGTTTCTTGAATGACCATTAGCAGCAGAGTAATAGTGACTGGGTTTAAAAAGGGAAAAGACCAGATCCTGTCTCTCCAAATCAGTATCCTGCTCCTCCAGTCAGCCACAGGTGAAAAACTCTGCACACATCTCTGAGACAGCAAAACTGCTGGCCAGTAGACAGGAAATAAAATGCTGGTTCCTGACACTGCTGAAGTACAACAAAAGGAACAACTTTTACACCCTATGTTTATATTATGAGTAGCTAAAAGAAAAACCTTGTGAAAGTGTTACATGAAGTCAAAGCTGATAATTGAAATGTGTCCAGAAACGACACTGCTATCTTCACACCCCAACTCTCTTAGACATGGGTCTCTTGATACCCTCTTCCAAAGTGGGAAGCTGGAAAAAGTCCCTTGGATGCTAACATCCTTCTCTTGTACCCCTTTCCAGCCTGCTTTTGGAAATACTGCATCTGAAGGTTTGCCAGGACTGGAGGATGAAGATGAGCCCTTCCCCAAACTGCCTTGCTGGATATTAATGTTAAGAGTTTGTTCTGTTCTCTCATCGTGCTGCTAATTTGGATGCCATCCTTCCCGACCACACCACAGCCAAATCTAACAGGGACCATGACAGGAGCTGGTAGCCCACTGCCACTACCTACTGTTCCTTCCTTCCAGGTTCAACCTACCATGATCTTCTACTCAGAAGATGTTTCCCAACTTTCTATGCTGTCCTGTGTGTGCCATTCAGGCTGCTGCCACTGTACACTCTCCCCTTTCTCACCAGGTTCCCTGATGCACCAAACACTAACTCAGCTTCCCTGGGCTTGGCCCTCTGCCCACACCTGCTGACATTGCCCAGAGTGGTGTCTGGGTTTCCTGTTACCTCCCATGAACAGGTCCATGATGACCTACTGGCCGCTGTTGGGACAGGAAGGCAGGATGGGTGTGATGTGAAGGCCTCAGGGCTGCCTGCCTCGTCTTGCTGAGCCAGAGCTGCTCCTCACTGTGTCCTAGCAGTGTGCACAGGCGAGGGCAGGCACAGAAGTCTTGATCCTTTGGATACCATTCCAATAAAGATTTTCTGTTGCACAGAAGCATGTGTTGTTTGCTTTCTCAACCCCTGCAGAGACCCAAGGGGCAGCCCATTTCCCTTTGATGTAGGCTCTTGTTACTTTAATGGTTCATGCGTAGTTTAAAATGGAAAAAAGGCTCCCACTAAACACCTAGGGGTTTAATGTGCCTGACAGACAGACCCTTCCTTTTGACCAGGATCAGGAATGAGAGTTCTGTCTTCCTCATAGGTATGTGTGCGATGCTGTCCTCATAGGACCAGACCAGACTCACTGTTTTCTATCTACTCACCCAAAGAGATGTTTTGAGCAGAGATTTTTGGCTCATCTGGCCAGTTGATGCAGGTGCTAGCTGGCTTTTTCTATTGCAGAAGTATATCTGCCTCTGTCTAAAAGGGAGACATCACAATCCATCAGTGGCTCCTACATGTATACATCTTAAGTCAGGTTATCCACATTTATTTACAAAAACAAAGGACCTCGCTCCTGAAGGCATAAATTCAGAATAAATTCTGACATTAACTTGGAGGTTTCCAACAGTGTAAACAAGAGCAGGATCTGGTAGCCACTGTGGAACGATTTTGACTAGCATTGAACTTTCTCTCTGTTGAGCCATGCAAATTAACTAACTGTAGTTTGCATTTCAAACTGTTACCTCTTCCAAAGCTGTAATTACCATCCTACACTCATTGCCTTGGGCTCTGGTAAGACGAACAGGCTTACCACAGCAGTACCTTGCATGTACTTCATTAGCAGGAGATCTATTCGTCCTATTGCAGACCAAAGACAACACCTATGAAATAAAACCAGCTTGATTATATCAGTAAAGTCTAATGACATGCAAAATACACTTTCCTGTTGCAATTAATTATTTGTTGTTTTCTTGGTAGTGATTCCGAACACATTTCCCATTTTCTGCTGCTTTTGTGTGAGTGAAAAGGTACGTGGGAGCATACTTTCACATACCCTCACCAAATCCAGGAAAAAAATATACTCTTTGGACAAGAGAAAGATCTCTCTTTCTTCAAGGATTTGGTGCCCCAGCTAAAAGGGAAATGTGTTCCAAGATCTGCACTGAGTGCCTAAAGATCATGTTGAGCTCAGATGATTTCAGCTTTCAGGCAAACCCAGTGAATGAAAGGCCAGAGCAGCAGGCTCCATTTATAACTTGCTTGCTGTAGCTATGCCTTCCTGACCCAGTGTGACAACTCATCAGCAAGCCAGGAAAAGGAATACAGCATCTGTAGATATTTAACAGCTTGCTCTGATCCTAGACACAGGAATTCCCTGGAGTGCAGTGCATCATACTGCTTAGCAGTGATTTTGTTCTACATCCTATCAATACAGTTATTTAGTGCTTGTGCTATCCAAACTACCTCACTATTTCCTCACAGGCACTCTATGCTGCTATATCAGCTGCTCCTGCTGCAGTGATGAGTATGTGCTGAATGCAATTCATTAACTAATTAGAAGCAGAGTCAATGATGTTCCCTCTAGGCTTACTCTCTACATGTCACTATAGGGGTCATGTCCTTTCTCCTAAGCACACAGAACAGAAACCCTTCCCTTCCTCAGGTGTCATCTCCACATATTATCTGCTCACACCTTACCCATGCTTGGGCAGTCACCCTTGCTAAAGTTAATGACCCACAGGCCATAATTAAAGGGATTTCCCTATCACATTCTAGTAGACCATGTTGATTTATTAGACGAAAATCCTGACAGGCATCTGAATGGATTTGCAAATCCAGGCAGCACAGGACAAATCTAGCATGCAACAGATGCTGCAGTATATTCTCATTTCATATTTCTTGATCTCCATGCTATGCACAATGGCTGAAGCCATTCAATATTGTCTATGAAAACAAATTGTGGTGTTCAGACCTTCAGACATCATCATATTTTAAACAGCACTTGCCAATTTATGGGTTTTAAAGAGTGCTTTTTGAGCCACAGGAGGTCTCAGTGTGCTCTGTGGAGGATGGGGCAGAGGAATGGAAAGACTTTCTCCCAAGTAATTCATACAGACAGGTGGGAACAGGACTGAAGCTTCCAGCTCCCAGTTCCACCAGCACCACTACAGACACATCTGTCCCGCTTTGTTTTCACTTCACCCTTCAAATGAAGGGCATTTCTGCATTAAACTTTCAGGCTTTAAACCCCCTCTTTTTTTCTGTAAACCCAGGCTAATACCTGCCAACTGTTAAATACTTTTATGATCCACCAGTGTCTTGGCAAAGCTGCTATATTAGCACTAGATTCCTCTGCTCTCAGTCTCCCAAAATATTTCATGCAATGACTCTGTCCATGCTGCTTTTGACTGACAGCTGTTTGAGTGGTCAGGTCATCACTTCCACAATCTGCCCATGCCCCATGCATATGGCTGCCTTGCAAGCAGATTATCTTCACACTGTTTGAATGAGCTCAGTGCAAGAAGATAAACGTTCCTTAAATCACAGGGCAGGCTCAGGGTGGGTGATGTCAGTGCATTGCAGAGGACAGGCTTTGGGCTTGCCTGGGACTGCATTTGCAAGCTTGCTTCTAGCATGGACTGGATGGCCAGGTTGATTGATTGACCAGGTATCAGGCTGATGGCCAGGTGCCTTGTGCTTTATAGGAAATCAGGAAATTAACTCTTCATTCCTTGCCTAACATAGGGTGTTTGACAAGAATAACTTCTTTTCTTAATCCTGCATAATCCCTTTCTCAATGGATCTTCTTTTGCAATGCTAAGGATGATTTATCCCCAAGAATAGCAATCTGAGGAATTTAGCTGATATGGACCAAAGTCCAAGACGGAGAATGTGATGTTTAGAAAACATCTGCTAGGAACCTGAGCACTGAGATGTCAGCAAACAGCTCTTCTCATCTATATTTTAAAATCTGGGAAGAAGTAAAAAGCATGAAACAGGATTTAAAATAACCTGTTTCTCTTTGAAATGAAGTGGAGGGGACATGTTTACATATTACCAGAGTGAGAAATACTTGAACTTTTAAAGTTGGATGTCTTATTATGCCCTGTGCACACATCAAGAGACTAAAATAAGGCATGTGATGCAGATGGCCTAGGAAATAGATGACTTCGTATTTGGACGCTATCCTATGTTATGCATAGGGAGGAGTGAAATGTATTCATCAGCTTAGAGGAGGTAACTAAAAGTCTCACCACATTTCAGGATATGCCATACTATGAAAACATGTCTAAATATGGTGCAGAGATAAAAGAAAGGATACTCAAAACATCAGGACAAATATGAAGGCATTGACACAGTTCTTATTCAGACTAACTCTTAGTGTAGGCAGAAGACACCTTCTCTCTGAAACAGCAGTTCAAATAAATTCTAGCTTTGTCCCATAACTGTTAAATCTTCCCTTCAACTGCTAAATAACTTCCCTCTTGAAAGACATGTGCAAAGCAAGTTGTCTGCTTTTCATGGACTACCATTGGCATCTCTGGAAATTTTTATTTTCAATCCAAAAACATCTATCAGTCCTGGATAGGATGATAAACTTCTGCAAGTTTAACAGATAAATGCCATGCAATAAAAATATATACATATTCTCTGTTCCCTCCTATCAGTGATGTTGTACACAGCTGTGGGAGCATTCTGACCTGATGAACTGAATTTGTTATTATTTGTAAATGCAACATTTGTAAAACACAATGTGAAACAGATTTTGCAGGAGGTCAGTTCCTTGAGTGTGGTATCATTAGTCAATGACAAGACATGCTGTGATGCATCTTCCGGATCTCTGGAATGTTTCCAAAACAACATCAGTCATTAAGAACGGAAGTACCTGTAAGCAAAAAAAATCCAGTAAACATTATTTTTTCCAATGTCAGAAGTGCAAAGCTTGGACTGTAAGGTGGTCTAGAGGAGATGAAAATGTTAGGAATACGTATTTTCTTTTAGAGAGGTACTCAGTAGTAAATTAGGCCATTCCATGTTATAAGAAGCCATCATTCCCTAAGCTACTCTTTCTGAGCCTACTGGCGTGGCTTGAATACCTCCATGTAACTGAGAACAGGTGGGTTTTCTGAACCTGCCCACACCTGGAATACTTTGGCTTACTTGCAGGAACTGCTAACCCTTGGTGTTGCTGAGGTGACTCACTCCAATCCGGTCAAGAGGAACTCCAAACCGTCTCTTGGGCAGCTCAAGCACTTTCCTGCATGGAGAGAAAGAGCAAAGAAGGAGGCGAAAGAATTGGGAAAAAACATCATACAAATAATCAAAATGTTACTACATGTTTTATTCCTCCATTCATCCCATTAACACCTTATTGTTCAGACAGAACAGTGGTCCAGGAGCGGCCAAAGGTGTGCGTGGTTGCAAATAAGATGTTGCACTTGTCTTGCAAATTACTAGGCAGGAGTTGCAGCTGTTTTACAGACTGGCTGAGCTTGGTCCACTATCCCTGTTTTTATTTGACAGCAAACAAATAATTCCACAGGTTAACTGCTATTCATAAAGGAAAGGCAATACACTGAATTTATAAAATGGGAATTGCTTCATGCACAGTATCATATACTGCAGGTGAGCCATTAGCCTGGATCTTTGAAGTCTCCAGGGCCAGCTGGGCCACCAGTAATATAGGGAACAAGTCAGAGAAGCACTAGCAGGATTTTCCTAGGGGGTCTCTGTCAATGTACTATTCATCCAAATTTTATAGTAGCAATCTTTGATGAGATTGAAAATGGGAAAGTTTTGGGTTGTTTTTGTTCATCATGTGGTAAATTTTCTAACAATGAGGGCAGGAGGAAAGTGTGAAAGGACTTCTATGCGGAAACATTTTTCACAATTCTTTTAATATAAAATAATATTTTTTCCCATCTTAATTCAGCATTTTTTGAGCATTTTTTCCATCAGCAGAAGTTTTATTTTAATTAATTGTGGAACTTCCTGCAGCTGAGAATAACTCCAACTTTTCCCTTTGAAACCTTTACCAGTGAAATGCAGGTCCAAGAGAAGCCCTGGAAGATTAATTCTTTATCAGTCCTTATCAAGGAACATAAATACAAAGAAATTTTATTCTGTAAGTTGCCAGCTGCAAAGTAATTAGTAGGAGAGCATGCTGTGATGCACTCAAGTCTAACTCTCTACCAACACTGCCATGCTCTCTCACCCTGGGGCTTTGGAGCTCTGCACACCCCACCCAGAACTGTGTAGTCTATGGTCTCATCTGAACAGGCTCCTTTCCTCACACCTCTGGAGCCCAGATGCATCATTCCAACATCTGCAGCCCTACTCCCTCTTTTCTAGCTGCTTTTCAGATGAGGCAACAAAATGGAAATGGATGCTGTATCACACATGTAGGGAGCACTTCATCAGTCATGCTGGAGTGGCTACAGAACATTACAAATGAAGGGGAGCTGTTTGTACGGCCCTCCCTGTCCATTCCTCAGGCACTGAAGTATCCAGCATTGTTCCATCCCAGGGAAAGCAAAGGGATGGAAAGCCAAGGGCTCACCTTCAGCTTGTTGCCTCAAGGG
Source organism: Serilophus lunatus (assembly GCA_013399895.1). Lineage (NCBI taxonomy): Eukaryota > Metazoa > Chordata > Aves > Passeriformes > Eurylaimidae > Serilophus > Serilophus lunatus. The sequence continues at coordinate 586,546 of VXBA01005476.1, forward strand.
CAGCACTGCTTTCTCCCCATGGGTAGGCAAAAGCTTATGGGGGGCAGGTGAGGGACTTGCCAGAACCATCCTGAGCCTGCCTGGATAAAGGGAGAATTAACTCTCCGCATTGGAATTGGATCTTGCGGGTGGTGGTGGTGTTTCTGCATCATTAACTATAACGTCGTCATGCTCTGTAGTTAAACAGTGAAAGTGTAAAACGACGCCCACGAGAAAGGCAGCGCAGTGTAGCGTCCCCTCTTGTGGCCACCCCGCGCCACAACAGCACAGGCACAGCTCCACCCTCCAAACTACACTGCCCTTTTTTCATCACTTACTAGGGACAAAGTTTTCTACTTAAAACAGACTTGTCTAAGATTCACGGATTCTTTTTCTCTCTGTCTGCCTATGGACCTTTCTACTTCTCCTGAAGAGTTACATCTACCTGCATCCTTTTCCCATGCTTTCAAAGCTTTACAAACTGATGTTGATGTGTAAGAGCAGGATCTGGGCTCTCCTGTAACTGGTGGGTGCCAGAAAAATCTGTTAAGTGGTCTTCCATTTGACTGGCTTTTTTTTTCAAAAGTTTCTGTTGTGTGCCAGGCATTACACACATTGATTCAGGGGGCTCAATCGATTCATCAGCTTTCACAAATTAATTTCTGTCTCAGCTCATACTGGAATGAACTGTTATCTACTGGGTTAAGGACAGTGACAGTGTGCTCAGGCCTTTATTTTACCCCTGCAAGTGCAGCAGCCTCTGCCTGATTCCATCAAAAGATCCAGCCTTACTAGTTTCACAGCACCCAAGTGATTTGCAGTCCACGCTGATGGTAGTACCAGATCATCAGTGCAGCTCAGATGGTTCTAATAAATTACTCAACCCCAAACTTAAAAGCTAATCAGCTCCCCTAAAATTATAATCTCAATGCAAAACTGCAGACTGTGCTGATGATACTGGGAAAGATTGAGTTTTGTGCAGTGTGTCACTCATTTCCATGAACTCATTATTCAGCGACAGGCTCTTAGAAAGCCTGGAAAATTTTCACCCTAATTTCCCTTTTACATGTTTGTTTGCCTTTTGTTTGTTTGTAGGGTTTTTTTCCATTGTATTGCATATAGAATGAAAGATTTCCATCCACAAAGCATGAAACATTGAAAATAACACATAGCTTTGCAAAAAAGTACAGCAGCTTCAAAAATACTCTTCTATTTCTTCCCCTGCTAAAAAGCTAACAAAGAGTGAGCTGATTTTGATCTCTTGAAGAGACATGGGATAGAACAGTTCTACTCAAGGTTTTAAAAATTTCATATTTTATCACTTTTGGCTGCAGTAAAACAGTACTAGTGGCAAACTGGGTGGATAAATGGAAAAACAATAAGAAAACATTGCAAAACTGTTTGAAAAAAATGCTTGCAATGTTGATTGATTCTCATGAATACTTTCCATTTCCAGATTAATCTTTAAGTGTTTATTAAATATTTTGTGGCATTAGGTATTCCATCCAAAAGAAGTTACCAAAAGAATGAAACAAAACAGCAAAGCTCTTTCAGATACAGCAAAAAGTCCCTTGAGCTTTGCCCCAAACTTACTGTTTCTCCCTAGACATATTGGGCATCATTGATTAGCCCTGTTCCAAACATGCTTATCTTCAAACACATGCTGTGAAGGCATTGCTGTATTGATTAAACTCTGACTTATCCAAAATTGATCAAGGCATTGAAAATGAGCAGACAGACAGTAGAATGGATTTCATAATGTGTTCTTTATCTTGCTGTTCAAAACATTTACACTACCATACCTTCTTTCCAACCCAGCCTCAGAAACAGCTACACCTGCCTCTCTGCTTTTGAACCTCAGGCATATTTTTGCTTTAAATTAGCTCATGATCAAAAATGTAGTTTTAAACTGATATTAACTTAGTTCACATCAGTAGAAAGAAGTGTACTGGAAAATCACATATGCTTGAGTAGCTACATGGTACTGTGGGGATAAATTTGCTGGTTCATGTATTCTACAGCACAGCTGAAGGATTATGCACTATGGAAGCAGAATGGTTCCTGATCAGAGGTTCCTGATCAGGGCCACCTCACAACTGACCAGCAAACCTGTTGGTTGTTAAAGCTAACCCATCAGTATCCAGAACACCTACCAACAGCCTTCTTCCAACTTTATCACTGGTAGGAGCATCCAAGTATTTACCTCTGTTTGACTTTAGCATCCACAGGGGTTGAAGAAATTCTGTCAATTGGGGAGCCAAATCCTGGGAAGCTTCTTTTCTTCTTGGTCTCGGCCACTTCATTCTCTAGAGACACCAAGTCATCCAGAAACAACAGTTTGGCTCCCAGGCTGGTGACAGATTTCTCTTCACTGGCTCCCATGCCCAGAGCAGCAGAAGGCTTCAAAGGCTGCAAAACAAAACAACAAAGTTTGCTGGCTGCTTGAGTTCCAGAAAAAAACATTTTAACCAATGTCATAGCAGCAGTCCTGTAAATATATAATCACTATGACACTGAAATTGGGAAAATATTTTAAAACAAAGTTCCTTCTGTGAAATGCGGCCATTTTCCATAGACTGAATTAAACCATCAAAGTCTGGGAATTTTTTTTTATAGAATTGAACTTGATTTCACTATTATTGCAAGAAATATAAAAATTTATTACTTCACAAAGCTTATTTTTGCAGGCCGTCCCACTATCCCTATCTCAGCAGTGTGATTAGTATCGTATACACCACAAGGTGAGCAATTTAATCCTTCTAAAAAATGCAATCAGTATTATCTGACTCCAATATCCTTCCTGATAAAAATCAGTTTCCTGAAACTGTTTTTTTTAATGAATGCTAATAAGTAGTAATGAAAATTTATACAGAATTTTCCATCCAAATCTGACAAATTAATTAATCATTATTCCAAACATATCCCAAAATAAACTTGTTCAGCATTGACATTTAAAGAATTTATACAGTAACACTGCTGGGATGGAGGAAAGGAAAGAATTGACACAAACTCTACTTAAGACATTAGGCTTAACATCATTTCAAAACCAAACTCTAGTTTGCCACCAGAATAGTTGAGAATATTGGTGTCCATCAAGAGAGAAATTAAACAAATCAAAATGAAATAGATGCTGTGCATATAACAGAAAAATATATCGCAGCAGCAGCTAGTCTACAAAAGCTAGATCAAATCATTCTGTCTTTGGATGAAATGTTTGCCATCCTGCTCCACTTGACCTTCACAGAATTAGATTAAAAAAATTACAACTTAACAGTTTTTATTGTATCTTCAGAAGCACTCTGCTATCTTTCCTATTCATACATAGTAGGTTTGTACAAATTTAAAGGAAGACGTCACACAGATTATGCAATATGCCTGTCTACTATGGTCCACAACATAGTCATGGTGAGGGTGTTTCCCACTACTGAAGGGTGGCAGAAGCAGTGATGGAGTGTATAGAACTGTGACCTTTATGTAAGAAAGAGCACATGACCACAATGACCATACACGATGCAGCACTGTTGGTACTTTTGTAGAGGATTTCACATTGTCCTCTGACTCTACTTTTTATGAGCCTCAAGTACTCAGAGCAATTCTTTCTGTTCTCTTTCAGGGTTATAAAACTTATATAGAGGTTTGTAACAGAATTACGTCTTTAAAAAAAATGAACTCTGCCTTTTTGTTAGCAGGGATAAATATCTACATAACACTTCAAACTAGCAGGTCAAAATAGCCTCTGTTATTGAGTACTTTGCAGTCCCATTTAATTTGTCTTTAAAAGGTATAATAGAATTGTAAGAAATAAAGAGACAGCTGAAATGGTGATTAGAAGTAGAAAGCAGTTTTCCTATGGTGAACCACTGAGAAAGCGCAATTTCACAGATAAGCAGAGATGAGGGTGGGATGCAGAGATGTAGTGGAGGGTTTGTAAATTTATGAACAGCAATGAGGGGAATAAAGACTGGTAATTTCTTCCTTAAGAAAAAGAGCTCCTCTGTCCATCCAGTGAAGTCATCAGATGGTGGATTTAAGTTACTTTTTAACTGCAGTATATAGATGGAAGGGAATGCATTCCCAAAGGATGTCAGAGATACTGAGATTTTAAATTTTCTAAGACAAATTCTAGTCCATCAGCAGCTAACACATATCCCAGTCCAGTGCAAGTTTTAGATAAGAAGTCTCCAGAGATGTTCTGTTCTTATATTCTTTTCACAAAAATCTACCACTAATACAGGCAGGATGCCAGTTCTCCATGGCACCAGAATAGCAGGTGCTACAGTGCTCTTGTACAATCAAGTCATGCTTATGTGAAGACAGAAAGCAAGGTAGAAGGATCCATCAGTATTCTTTAGCATGCATCTAACTTTTAAACCTATGTAAAGACCCTACAGCCAAACAGTTCTACTTTAATTAAACTTTCAAATACTTTTTTTTTTAATGACACCACATGAATGCCTTTCCTGCCAAATCTGGCATATGTCAAGTTGACTTAAAAATAGAAAATGCAGTAGAAGTATTTTCAGGTGCAACCCCTGCATATCATCTTGAACAAAACATGAGACAACTTTCCCATTTCATCTGCTGCTTTCCCTTACAAGCTTAGGCAAGTGACTTGGCTGCTTCTCCCTCCTGGTCTATTCTGTCTCCTCTAATCTGTAACTTTTGTGCAGGTGATCTCTCAGGGATCTCCTTATGGTTTCTAAATGCTGCTACTTCTCGTAGTATTATTTGTCTGTAAGGAGAAGAATTAAACTTACCCTTTAGTGTTAGAGGAGTTTAATTTCCCCCCTACCATCACCTCCTTCCCCTCTTCAGGAAGATTTCTATCCACTGGACAATTTTTTAACACACACAGGAAATCCCTTGGTGTTTTAGGAAAGGTTGTGCGAATTTGGGTGAGACTTCATTCTGTCTGTCCTCTCAGAGCCATGCAGTTTGCATCTCTCTCTTCACTATGTTCCTCCTCTGCCCTAACAGAGTCAATACCCTCCAACACTGTTTGGATATGGTGGTGTCTTCCACACTTTGTGGCCAAAAACACCCCAGGAAGACCAGTTATGTGACAAACACCAGAAACATCCACCTACCTCCGGAGCTGCCTCTGCGAGGAGCACTGAGCTAGAGTGCCACCAGAGCAGGGCAATCACAAGGGTCAAATGCACCACCACAAGCTGGAACTGCAGCATCTGTGAAAGAGAACAATCTGTTAATGACTCCACAGCTATGTTCTCTGAGGAATCTTGCTCCAAAGGTCTTAGATAAGTAAAAACAAAGGGAGACTTTCTTCCTGTGGCTGTTAATGTTTTGTCTGTCAGAGTCACAGCATAAAACCCAGCAACAAGACAGTGTCAGCTGAATGCTCTTCACCTTTGCATGCAAAGCAGCTCCCTGCTCTGCTCCTTTACAACCCTGCAAATCTTTTGACTACTTTCTACAGTGATGCAGTCCTTGCAGCAGCAGTGATGAATGCAAACTGGTGTTAAAACCAAATGACATGGCTGTTCACTGGTAAGCAGGGAGACTTTGGCTTGTAGCCACCCACGTCAACCCTCACCCTCCCACCTCCCCGTGCTGGAGAGGTGCTTAAAGCTGTGACAGACATCACATATCTCCCCAGCAGCACTTCAAAAGCCAGGCTGCATTTCACAAGTCCTCACCATGACCTAATGGCAGCCATAACTTCCAGTGGAATCCTGGAATAAAATCATCCAGTTCACACATCTGGGAAAAACTTGCTCAGACTGGTGGTAGGCTGACCATGTGCCACAGCTGCAGAACTGTAGATATCTATCAAGCCTTTAAAAGATGCAGGGAGGAACAAATGGGAAGCTGCTTGCTCCAAGTTTAGCTACATTGTTTAAGTCCTTGTTTGCATCTAGCTCTTAAAACCTGATGTGCTTCTAACTCACTCAGGTGGGAATATTTCAGCTGATGTTAATAAGAACTAGTCTGGAAGCTCTAATGACAAAGGCGTCTGTTAATTTCCTGATTTCTCTGTCTCCAGGTCCTGCTCCAGAGTATAATTCAAGTCTGATTCTGCCACTCTTTGCTGACTCTCCAGTTGGCAAAAGCAGAAATGGAGGGAGAGTACAGATACATGTATATGATGTATGATAGTTTTTTTATCCCTTGTGTAGAATCAGGCAGCAAACACATGGTAAAAAACTGGTTTTTACTTTTTCCTCACATTACAGAGGAGTAAAATCTCAAAAGCTTTTGGAGTCCAGTTTTAAAAAGTAAAGATATAAAATTTGCAGTGTTGTTTCTCAAAACTCTGCTTCTTCCTTAGCTTCTTCAGTACATTTTACATATGCTTCAGTTATTTGGTTACCCTATTTGGGGAGGGTATTGTTTTTTGTTTTTATTTCATATTTTCAGCAAGGGATTAGTAGTCATGAAGAAAGCTGATGGTTACTCTTTAGTGGGGAGGCAGAATCAAAGGACAAAGAAGAAGCAGTAAATCAGGTGGTACCAGTGTCTCTCAATCCGATACCAACAGCCTTTGCTTGATATAAACACAAGGGCCTGTCTTGGTGTTTTGAAAGCTGCAACTCTCTACAATGTATATTTTTGTATGTGGGTGTGCATTGAAATTTGAAGTAGCAATCTACTACCTTCACAGGTAACCACATCCTGATTATTTGGATATAGAGATGTAAAAATAAATGGCGAGGTTAAAAACACATATTTATTATGGTTTAAGATCTGTGCTGGTATTCATTCAACCCAAAGACCAAAGAACTAAAAATAGCAACTGGTACACTAATCAAAATAAACACTAAGGCACCTGCAAAACAAAAGACATTTGATTAACTGGTCAGAACTTGACGCCAGTGAAATTAGAAGAGGAGGAAATTGTAAAGACTTAAAGCTTGGCTCTAGTTCCTGCATAAATGCTAAGAGCAGTGTAACTGATTGAAAAGGGAGCAAAACTTCAGTTCAGCAAAATCCTGTTTTACTGATTTTCATGCAGTGATGGGACCAAAGCAGGAGAAAGAAGCAGGGTTGTTGTAGTGGAGCAGCTTAGATTTAGAAAAGCATTTGCAAAACTAATGGTGCAATGAGGATGATGTAAATATAATTAAAAATCACACTTTCTTCTGCCAGTCTGTGACTTAGCTTTGCACCTTCAGCCATGTCATAGGACTTGTTAAACACAGTTGGTTTTTCTCCTTGAGGTCATCTATTGCAATGGGGCAAGCAGAGCCTTCCTGCCAAAAAGGGGCTTTCCCATCCATGCATTGGCTATTACTTCACCCCATCCATATTTTACCCTTACACATTCCAAAAGAAACCTTAAGTGAGACTTGACAATATTTATTACCAAATGAGAATAAGTAAAGCTCAGACAAGCCTTTGCAAGACACACCCTTACTGCATGTATTGAATTTCCATCCTTCCAGAAAATTCTTCACCACTAATTTCACAGAATTAGGTCAGAGGATTGAGGTATAATTCCATGTCTTTAGTATCTCAGAGTCTGGTGTTATCTGACATAAAATACAGTTTACCCTTCTCTAAATGTAACTTCAAGTCTGAAATTCAGATATATTTATGTGTCTTAGAGATACTTTACCTTGAAATGTGTCAAAACTAAAATTCCTCATACAGTTAAAGTATCTTTGTTGCAGATCCAATTAAAATAAAATTAAAGATAAAAGAGAGAACATTATTCTACCTTATCAAAGCAGGATAAACATACAAAACTTTTACTTAGGAATCTGTAGAGAGCCATTTTCCAAGAAAAGATCACAAGAAAGTAAAACACTTTACTAAACAGAAACTGTTAAGTCTCCAACATCAAACCAAAGGACTTAAAAGATGTTTTTCTTTTAAAGAAAAAAAAACAAAAAAACAACAAATTGACATCCTGAAGATAAGTGAGCTGAACAAACTCCAGACAGAATGCAATTCATCACTGAGCTCCAAACCCATTGCCTGTCAAAAATGGTAACAGCTATCATTGTTCTTACCCATTTGAACTATCATTTTTCACATTACTGTGGAGATTACTCTGCAAGCATAAATTACAAGGGCCTTATTTTTCTTACTGGCCTGTTAGCAAGAGAACCGAGGCAAGACATCATGCCTTGCACTGTAATCTTTCACTTCAGCTGCCACTCTATTGATGACTATGCTCTGCTTGTTGCTGCAACACCAACATGAGACACAGACTCACCTGCAAACAAGGGCCTTGCTCTTGCAATGAGCACCTTTGGCTGAGTTCAGAAGTCCCTGAGGTTTCATCCTGGATGCTCCCAAACTGACCTGATGCAGAGCCAAGGGATGACTGTCCCACAGGCACTGGGAAGCTCCTGGCAGCTTCCAGTCCTTCTCTTGTATGAACACTGGGAGAGTACTGGTAAGCCTCTATCAACTGTTAGCCGTGGCCTCTAATATCATACAAATTCTAATATCATACATTGTATCTGCAAACTGGTTACTGAGGTATTTTGTTGCTGCTGTGCAACAAAATAGATTATTAACTGCTGCTACCCATCTTAATCAAGTGTACCACTGAATACTAACATTGGCCTCACTAACCTCAGGGTGCACACTGCTGGGAACATACTTTAGCCAAAAAAATTAAGATGGGTGATTATCTTGCCAAAGAACAACTTAAAAATGGTTTGTATGAAGCCCTAAGAATAAATCTGCTAGTGTTGGAACAAATTTGTATTACTTTTAAAAGTTGTAGGGTGGATCCTCTGATACATGTATTTTATATATATATATGTATTTAGTATATATTAATACACATATATGTTACCACAAAGCCAGAAATATGCCTCTACTAGCAATCCTAGTGATTTCAGAAACTGCTAAGGGCCCCTGTGTAGCTCCAGTGCAATTTCATAGTCATGTAAATATCAAGCAAAAGGGAGAAAAACAAAATAAATCCCACCCTCACGGGAAAAAAAAATTGAGCCTCAAAATAGGTTAGAGTGATGGTTTTGTTGTCATCCCACAGATGAGATATGGAGCACTTCTCACATACTGTTTTCTAAAAGATATAGAAGCAAGACATTGAAGCATGAGACTTTCATAGCAAAATGAAATGTAAGCTGCCATTGTCAGGCCCGTTTTGTTATTAATAATGTGTTTCCTGGAGTAAGTGTAGATTTTTAAACAATGCTATATATTTTATTAAATATATGGTACACACACTGACAACTTCTACAATGTGAATTTCCCTCTATTTTCAGTTTCCTGACTGTGTAGATAAATAGATGCAGGTGGGTTTTATCTGATGGAACCACTGAGAACTTAAAATTCATAAACTTATGCAAGTGATGTATGACTAGTTACTTTGAGATAAGATCTAGGTATTTTTATGTCCCAAATGAAACTTTTTGTCAGACAGTGTTTCAAGGCCAAGAATGTTCCACTTTCTGAAAATGAAGTTCCTTAAAGGTTTCTCAAGAAGGCACTCAAGATTAGTCATTGATTTTCAAAGCCATCATTTCAATAATCACATTTCCTGTAATATGATTTCCAGTGTTTTGTCCTGACATGTTTGCAAATCACCAGGATAGTCATCTTTGCCTGTTTCATAGTTGTGCTTTTGCCCAGAGGATGCTCAAGCACACAATTGTTCCTACCCTTACTCAGTCATGGTTTAGTCATGGTTTAGTCCCTGCAAGGCTGGACTCAGCACTGATCCAATGTTTGTGGGAGCAGTACATATATTGCATGGCTCATATGGAGAAAGAGAGGAAGGGTGGCCCTCCAATTCCTATGCAGAGTTCAAGAAGGGCACAAATGAACACATCCATGCCAAGGTACCTTTGCTTAACTGACACAAGCATGATTCAGGAAAAAGTTAACTGAAAAAGGTGGGCAAACACTTGTGGAAGACCAGTCAGTCATGATTCCCATCTCTTCTTTTGAATAAAGGGCATGAAACTAAGTGGCCATATAGAAAAAATGAGGACAGTTTTCTTTAGAGTGGGCAGGAAGGACACAAGTTGGACATCTTTCAAAGCTGACTACACTGTGCAATAAATTCAATTTTGAGCAACAGATTTTAGAAATTAAAAACCCCAAACTCATATAAATACCATAGAAGTAGGAGACTGTGAATCAAGAGACAAACAGAATTGACAAAGTCCATCTAGAATCTGAGGGACTATTAAATAAGAAGAATATTATGAAATTTAACAAAATACCTCTTATTGGGAAAAACCTATTTGCACCTTTCCTCAGTAGGATTATTGAGTGAGCTACAATATTCCTGATATGTACAAAAGAAAACAAAACATTATTAGACTATGCTTCATTGCCAACAAACTCTCAACCCCCCTATGTTGTTTGTATATGTACTGACTGACTGAACATGCAAACTTTTCTTAACATTTCTAACAACTTGACATTGAGATTTCTTCCCTCAATTTTAGCACAAGAACCAAAAACTGTGCATTGTTAGAGTGCCATCTTCAGCATTTAAAGCAAAAATAAGAAACCTTTCTATCAAAGAAAATCAAGAAATAGACTGTGTTTTTCTGTATGAGAAAAATTATCTCCTAACAACATTGGAGTGATAAGTGGAAGTTCTTCACACCTGGTACAAAGAGTATATTAGCAAAATATGTCATCAATATAAAAACTTAAACTATTTAATGTCTAGTAAAAATATCCTTATGCTTTCAAGGTAAGGTTTTAAAAGAAAATAATGGCATTGGATTTCTTAGTGAAATTCAAACACTGATGTTGATTTATTAGATAAACAAATTCTGACCAAGGGTATTACTTAAAGAAGAAAAGTCTTGGAGAGGATGCATTGCAAACAGAGGTTACAGAGTAACCTGTTTCTCTGAGTAGACTAAGAAGAAAAGGAAACCTGCAATCACTTGCAAACTTTGTCGGGGTCTATGAAGAGAGCTCTTGCAACTCTTGTATGGTTCAATTTTTTTAATTACTGTTTAAGAAGCCAGGAAAGGCACATTTGTCATTCATTCAACAACTGAAAACAAAGCCCTAATATGCTGAAATCAATGTGGCAGGCATTTATAAAAGCTGAAGAAGACCTGATCCAGCCACATGTATTTTGCAGTTTTCCCATCATTTACGGGATAGATTTGTTTGGTTCAAGCTGGAGTTTTTTGCCTGTTACTCTTCGTGATGTTTAAAGTGTTTTACAAGAAAGTAGGTTGAATTGCATTTTGAATACAGGTGAGCAGAGACACATAAATGCAACAATAGACTTCCCAAGAGAATCAGTGGGCAGGGGCACTAAATGTCCTCTCAGTTCCTCAGCTTTCAGCTCTACACTCCCCATCAGAGGGCAATCATTTCAAACTGAAAAACCAAGTAAGGAAAACTAAAGGCACTGCATGCTTGTGCTTCAAAAATTAGTGTAGCTTCTAATAGTAGAGGCTGTAGTCTCTGGACATCTAAACCAAAAATTATTTGCATATATTCACTTGTACAACTTCAGCGTGGAAGGAGAGAGAAACACAATGGAAAAATTACAATGACTATCACATTTGCCTGGTACAAAGCTGAAGTAGTCAGATCACTGAATAATGATAATTATTCTGTTAATGTAGGACTGCTTTTGCAGTTATTCTATTATTGCAGGAATATAACAGAATATGGATCAACATTCATCTAATATGAAATATAATAAAACTCTTTAGCAGATTCATAAATTAAAGGCTTTTCCTAAATAATTAATCTCCTGTTTTACAATATATTACATGAAGCAAACTTGTCAACCACATATGATATTTAGTAATGCAGAAAAATTGTTCTGTCATAGCTCTTCAGCTTATTTTAAGAAGTAATATGAATTTCAAAATAACTTATACAAAGGAAAATTCATAACAATAAAAACAGCAGTTTACTGCAAAGCACAGCAAGAGCATGAAAGTAACTAGTCACTGTAGTAAAATGCACTGACACATTCTGTTTTAATATTGGCTGATTAACTGAAAGAAATAAGTTTCCACTGAATATTATTAGTTCAGTTTTATTACCAAAAATACTAGATGACAGGCAACTTACTATCTTAATGCCAAATTGGAAAATGTAGCTGTGCTTTTCCCATCAGACATGGGCATCTTTATACCTTGTGCATGTCTGTTAATACAAAGAACTTGAAAGAAAATTAAAGGGAAGAAAACACAGAAGGGAAGAAAGCTTCTGTAAACACAGTAGAAGATACAAAACATCCCAGACCCACCTCTGTCCTCACTCCTCTTACCTTGCATTGGAGGCAAACAATTCCAACCTTAATGGTCCTGCTATGTTCTTCCCCCTAACTTATCCCTAATGTTCAGCTTTCTTTCAGAGTTTTTATAGTCTCTGCTGTAGGCTACAAACTCCAATCCCTGCCTTTGCTTTCTCTTACATCATTTCTAAAGATTTTCCACTGATCCTTGCCCTAAACCTTTCTCTGTCCTGCACTCTCATACACATATTTGTCTCATATTTGTTTTATTTTTGCTGTGATCAAGATGATTAGGTTATAATTAAAGGTCTAGGGTTTTGTTGTGGATTTCTTCCTTCTTTTTTTTTCAATCTGAAGTTTCAGAGAGCCATGGGAGTAAAAAGATTTTTAGCACCATCACCATTCATCTAAACTCCCGCTTTTGTAAACTGCAGTACAGAAGCTTGGTGTCCTGATTATTACTTTTTTTTTTAATTTCTTGAGGACCTTAGAAAGACTGCATTAAATTCAGGAAGAAATTAATCTATTTTTAGTCGACCAATACTATTGTAAGGTAAGCACTAGAAAAGGAGTGTGTTTTGCAAACACATTCACAAGAACTTAAGCCTTTCAGATACTTCATTTCAGTTATTAAAATGTTCATGAATTGTAAAGCATGACCTATGAAGATGCCTATCTTTCCTAGGCAGTACCAGAGGATATATTTCTTTCCCTGCTTGCCTCACTAGAATAGGTCTATCTTCATTTTTGCCCCTTTTTTTAAAATATGAGTTTTTAATTAATTAGCACAGCATTTGTAGACCTGGTTTATGTTCTAAAATTCTAACCTATGCAGACAACTTAAGAGTTAATTCTTAGTACCTTTATACCTTAAATAGACAAGGTCAGTTTTTTAAAATAGTTTTCACTTTGTCTTACCAAAAGCTCTTCCTACAAACAACGGACAGTAAAAGGAAATTTGCAATACGTGGGAAAAAAAGTGCCAGCCACGGAGTGAAAGGTTTGATTTCATCATCCATCATGATCAGAGAGATTAAAGAAAAATAAGAGTTTAATCATACTGAGGCAAAGCAAGTACTTCTGTCCCATCCCTGTTGATGTTCAAGGCCACGCTGAGGAACCTGGTCTAATAGAAGGTGTCCCTGCCCATTGCAGCAGCATTGGAACTAAATGATCTTTAAGGTCCCTTCCAAACCAAAGCATTCTACAGCATCTCCCAGTACAGGCAGATATGGGAATATAGCCTAGAGGAGAGCTGCAGAAATACATGTTAGCCATGTGAACACCCTCATCAGTGTCAGGTTGGAGCAGGCAGGTGGAGACTATTTTGCACTGCAGGGTGTAACGGAGAAGTGATGGCAGCTGCAAAAGTCTAAAGGATTCTGTGGATACTAGAATAGCAAAAGAATTATTAGGGCAGAGCCAAACAACACCAGACTGCTGAAACACAGCCAAAAATGCTGCGGAAGGAAGAGAACTGGACTTGGTCCATTTTACAGTGCTGCCTGCATGGTGGTGGTGACTTGATGCTGGAAGTCCAAGGACACAGCAGTACTTGACTTGCGTGTATAAAACAAGTGAGCAGGATCTCAGAAAAAAAGAGAGCCATGATCTAACCTCTGGGTATTATTACACTTATGGGGCACCTTTGTAACCTATGACCATGAGGTGCTGCTAACCAGGTACTGCAGTTCTAGGCACTCAGTTCCTTTTTTTTTTTTAAGTTGGAAAGACACAAGGTGGCACTCACAGGCAATTGCTCCTCTTGGAAGTTTTTACAGATCCTATCCTCAGCTTTCTAAGCAGGATCTTTGTAGGACTCTATTCTGTCACCACATTTAATGTTGGTGGGGCTGGTAGGAGACATGGGCTGTGACACTAAGTTGATGGCAGACAACAGAGTGCTGGTAACACAGGTGTCTCAGTATTTCCCAGCACATGGTGAAGTCTTAAGGATGGGGGACACTCAGCCACCTAGAACTTATAACCTCGTAAGAGTGAGCAGGAAAGTTGTCTGCAGAAGAAACAGGAGGAGAAATGCAGCCCTATTGTCATCTCCTAAGGCTGCAAGAGGACATCTAAGATCTGACATTAAAATTTTCTTTTATGCTCTCCACTAATTGGCAGTATTATAGCAAAGCTCCAACCGCTTTTATTCCACATTTTGGACCTATTGTGAGGTTGAGATTCTTCCTTTTACATAAGCATTGCTCACTTTTCCTATTTCAAAATTTATCACTGTGTTCTTCCTAAAAAAATCTAAAAGATTTTAGAAATGGCTGCTGATACACACAACTATCATCAACTCTGGGAGGTGTGAAAGACACAGATGTGGGTAATTTGTCATCTCCATGAGCTGCTATTGACTTTAGAATAAGACATATGTTAGCAGCACACATATTGGTTTTGCCTCTGTGAAAAAACAAAACAAACACCAAACCAAAACAATCAAAAAAGCAAGCAAATAAACAAAAAAACAAAATAAGAGAAGAAATGCTACTAATAAAAAAGAATAATGTGTTAATTTCCTGCAGTGTATTGATTTATATTTGGAAACAATTTACAGATACCTTTTTACACCTTGTAGTGCAGACTGCCCAAGGAAGCTTCCCAGACAATGATAAAGGCATATGGTGGTTACTGTGCTGGCAGAGCATCCAAGGAAGAGATAGCCTTAACACTACTGTGGTTTAATTATACTTACAGTATAATTAAGTTAGGGCAACCAGGAGTTTGGAAGGAATGTTCGTCTTAACCATGCAGAATAAACAAACATAATGTGATTTTTCTCAACTATGAAGGAAAATAAAAAAAAAGGAAAATTGGAGGAGGTAAGAACCAAGACATGAAGCCCTTTTTGTTACCATCCAAGAGAAAGACAAACTTGCCTCCCTGGTGGTCTCATATGCCCTCATGGTCTCATGTAATTTCTGTAAATCTTTAAACACTAATTTGCAAATCAGTTGAGCTGGCTCAGTATTTTCCTTAATTCCATTAGTAGACAAGTTCAGTTTCAGAGAACAAGAGTTAGCAAGGATTCACTTGCGTAAGTGTTGAGCAATCTTGCTCTGCATCACCCTTGACTATGGAAACTGTATTTAGAATTGTCAGGCCTTGTCTTGAAAGTCTTAGAAATGACATGTGAATTCACATGCTTAATAGTTTTGCACTTTCAATTTTTTCTTTCTCCCATTTAAGCACGTAGCAGTTCTGTTACATCACTGTGGCCTAAGTCACAGAAGCCACTTCATTCTATTGCTAAGTTATCCAACGGGAACTCTACTTTCCAGCCTCTCCAAAATTTTTAATCTCTTCCATTGACCACTGACTCCTCACACAACATCACATACTTGTCACTTATAAATCAATATGAAACATGTAGGGTCCAGCAGGTGTTATGGCCAAAGCAACAGACCTATCCTCAGGAATTTTTGATTGATCTGGCATGGAGTGAAGCCTTATGACTTGAGACATTCTGATTGCTGGCATTATTCACATTTTCACTAAGCAGTGAGTACGTCATCAGAAATAGTCCAGT
The DNA here is from genome assembly GCA_013399895.1 of Serilophus lunatus. Lineage (NCBI taxonomy): Eukaryota > Metazoa > Chordata > Aves > Passeriformes > Eurylaimidae > Serilophus > Serilophus lunatus. The sequence continues at coordinate 602,235 of VXBA01005476.1, forward strand.
TCTGTTTTTATCACAAGAAATAAACACAACATAGGAATTAGAAAAAGTGGGTCTTTTTTCCAGTTTTGAAAGGTTTGCCCCAAAATTCTACGAAATAATCCAGTTTTTTTCTTTTCAAATTAAGAACTATAATTTTTAAAATAAAGTGCTGATTTCCACAAGCAGGTGTTCAGGAGATACTGATTCATATGGCTCTGAGATAAACAACTGAGATATTCCAAATTATGGTGACTTCAATTCATTTTTATTTCCTGAGATGATAAACTCTTCAGGTAAAGTTGGCCTAATTCCAACACCATTCTCAAATGGCACTATCATTCCCAGATTAATCAACACCCAACATTTTAGGGCTACATCACTGGTACAGGGAAAACATCCAACATTACCTTTGTTGCATTTATACTCATATCTTGTCTAGAGTCAGGGAAACATTTTAAAACAACCACTCCAGATTTTCAGTCAATACAGAAGAGAAAATTTCAGAAACCAAGTTGATTCCCACCTATTTGCATGTAGATATACAGATCCAGAGAGCATATGACTCACTGTAAGGCAGACTATGGAAAAGAGGCCCTGTATTAACAATGTTCACGCGTGTTTTCCAACAGAAGGTACATTCTACCTTGGAAGGGAAAACTATGTTAAGACAGCTATTTTTAAATCTGCAAGCTATCAAAGTAGGTTTTGCTGTGTCACATCCATTTAAGATGACTCCTTGCAGCTAGATAGAGTCAGAGAAACAAAACCCACAAAGTGAAGGTAGCATATAACACTGAAGACAGTAACATTCTTCAGGAATGTTAGGCTTCCTACTAGCAGTTTCTATATATGTACTTTTCAAAAGTCCTTTGTGCTGGAATTATGTGCCTGTGGTAGGTGCTGGGTCATGACATATGAATCCCTAAAACGCTCTTACAAAACAGAGCAGAAGTCCCAAAAAGGACTGTCTATTGGAATACAAGCTTTTTCCATAGCAGGCATGCTATGATGCAGAAGGAGGTGTTTGGAAATAAAACACAGTTTATCTCTGGTGTCCGTGCCATTGGCTCCCAGCCCAAGGTCGGCTTGAGGAATGAAGGTGGCCAAGAAAAGCAACAGGACCTTTTATGCAGTGGATACAGTGGTCCACGAGCTAATGGACAAGAGGTAAAAACATACAAAGATGTCTCAAAGTACCAAGCAAAAGGTACTAATTCTGAGCCAGTATCAGCCTGGTCCTGACTCAACTGGCAACACAGACATTAAAATAAGTAGATTGTGTTTCTATCCCCTCTAGCTATGCTCCTTGGAGTCAATGCTAAATATAAAGATAACAAACTGGGAACCATCCCCATATTTTGTGCTAAGAGGGAAGAGTGGGAGTGATGCTGATGTTTTCACTGCCTCCCTTGTCAAAGAAGTTTGTGCTGATGGCAGCTGACACTGAAATAAACTCTTTGTGACCCATGAATCCTCATGCCACAGTACGTAAAACACACAAGTGTACACCTTGGCTGCAGAGATACAATTTAGTTCCAGAGTAAAATAAAAATGCATGTAGCACAGCACTGAATGTGTAACAGCAGCTCACAAGAAGAAAAAGATGTGTCTGCCCTGCAACTCTGTCCTCACATAAGACTTATTTTTTTCACACAACTGTTCACCATTTTCTGTGCAGAACTGAGAAGTACAGTGGAGTTTGGGTTTTGGCATCAGGAGAAAAGATATAAAATAATTAAAGAAAACAGCTAGTCAGCAAAATTATGACAACAGTGTGGGGAAAAAGGGGAAGGTGAGTGATATTTTTCAGTCAGATCCAGTGGTGTGAAAGCTGGGCAAGGCCACACATGGACCACTCATCTCATCACAGGATGCTGCAGGAAATCTCGCCACTAGTTTCTTACCTGACATGCAGATAAAGGAAGATGAAATCACGTGAAAAGTGGGACTGGGAAATTGTTTCTCCCTGGAAGCAATTCCTGTACTAAGTGATGTTAATATGGGAGGTTTTGCCCCTCTATTCCTGGTAAAACCATCCCTGGGATGGCAGATTGCACAGCAGCATCATTCTGTGCTGAAAGCCAAACAGAGCAAGCTGTTAGTGCAAACCTGAGAATTCAGAGGAATTGGTGCCAAGTGATTTGAATTTTTTTTCCTGTTTTCTTAGATTTAAATGTACTTACAACTGGTTTCTTCAGGGGACAGCACAAACCAGAGCTGTTATAGAAATGAAAGACTTTGGTATTTCTAAGAATTAAAGAGCCCACAAGAGTTTGTAAATGTGTCCTTAACACATGAGCCAGATTCTGGTACATTATTTGTCCACGTTTCCTCTATGACTTCAACTGGACACAGACCTGTCTCTGCTAGACTCTGCACCTTTCTGCAGTGAAGCTGCAATTCGACAAACAGCTGCAGCATCACATCTAATTTAATCCACGATAATCCAGTAACCATCCTGAATTAGAGAACGAACATTAATCAGTCAATCACCGCCCTCTAGAGGTGGCCACACTGTGAGCGGGGCTGATTTGAGTTTGCTGCTAATGAGCCATGACAGTCTGAGCGCTTCTGTTTGCAGCGGGAGGAAGGTGTTTGCTGATTCGAGCGGATCCATGTACCATTACAGGTACAAAAGACCGAGTGCTTATTCCCAGCTCCTCCATTATTCCTTTCCTCTCTCAGCTGGAAGGCCACCCAGTTCACAGCATTTTGCATTCATGCATTTTGCAGTTGCGATACTGCAGAGAGAAATGAAACACATAGAATGACAAATACCAATATGACACGGCTATAATCAAAAACTGTAAAAGTAAACCCCAGACTAAACTGTTTCTGCTACAGATTGTTTTTTTCACAAGAAATGTGCATAAACTAAACCCGTAGCACAACTACATGAATTGATTGTGGCCACATAAGCTGGATATGCTGGTAGGAGAAAAGCAGCAAGCCTTTATGTACAGCTACACACTGGAATAGCTGGGAGGTTTTAAAGGGAAGAATATGAAGAGTGACGAACACTGAGTAACCCACCACATAATGAAGTGATGACTATATTGTTCCTGGTGTGCAAAGGCCTTGTTTGAACAGGTGAGTATTTATTTTAGGAGAAATTGTTCTGTATAGAGACTTAGCCCAAAGTCCTGGAGGCAGGAATACCACATGGCCAGGTTTCCCCAGACATGTCCTTCCTCTTTTTTCCAGCTGGAAATTCTGTCTAGGTGGAATTTAGCAATTTTTCACCTTTTCTTCTGGCAGGCTGGCTGGATGTGCTGGCTTGCCTGCATATGGAGGGATTCCCCAGGTATCCATACATATAGACAGACCACCTGCGCATGTGCAGCCCCATACCTGAACATACTTCTGTCGGCAAGATTTAATCAAAACAGAGCAGATGCCCAAGATCCCAGTAACCACTCAATTTCAATCATTATCCTGGGATTCAGGAGAGCTGTGTTCTGTTCTGTTACAGAATCACAGAACGGTAGAGCTCAGAAGGGACCTCTGGAGATTGACCAGTCCAACACCCCTCCTCAAAGCAGGGTTAACTAAAGCAACTTTGTCAGCACTTTGAATACCTCCAAGGCAGCCTGTTCATTCTTCAGTCACTGACACAACAGAAAAATTTAAAATCTGGTATTTCCTGTATTCAGTTTGTGCCATTGCCTCTCATACTTCTGCTACACACCACTGAAAAGACTCTTTTAGTCCTCCATCAGGTGTTTATATGCATTGATAAGATCTCCTCTGCTATACAACCCCAGCTCTCTCAACCTCTGCTTACATATGCCAGATGCTCCAAGATGCGGCCCTTCCATTATGCCCACACTTCTCTCATACTGGGAAGTCCAGAACTCCAGGTGTGCACACACACACTAACACAGCCTGGGATGCTGTTGGCCTTCTTTGCTGCAAGTTCACTACTGGCTCATGGTCAATGCACGCACTCCAGGTCTTTTCTAAAAGTCGTTTTTCCAGATATTCAGCGCTCAGCCTGTGTAGGTGCATGGGGTTAGTCTCAGCTTCACTTCTGCCTTGATTAGATGGATTCAGCTCTCTGGACTTTGCTGTGCACAGTGTTGATGCTACTGACCTCCTTTTTAAAGCAATTTCAAACTTCAGTTACCTGAGGTAGGTGTCATTTCATTTGTCCTTCATGGGTAAATATCTTATACTCTGTCACTGTGTGGCTGCTCACATTGACAACGTTCACTTCCATGTGGGCTTTTATAGCAGTCACTGTCCTGCTGCCCAGGTGCTTTGGATTCAATTTAATTTATCCTTTATTTAGGAGCTTAGACACACATTTTATTACTACACTACGGGTCTAGAAACTGACACAAAATATTGAGCACTGTGTAATATCCTGTGGCCAGGGACTATAAAGTCCTGTTCAGAATATTGTGACATGAAAAATAGCCTTTCATCTGACCAGGTTTTTTTCCCTCTGTAGCTGGTAGCCAAAAAGCCAGGGAAGAGCCCCAGTTTTTATCCCACAGTGATCATTATCCAGTCCTTTTTGGATGGAACTGAACAATTTGTGCTTGATTAAAACTGAGAGACTGACAACTTCAAAAAATTCAAGGTCCTAATATTGTCTGTGTATTCTTGCTGTGTGTTTCCTCTGCAACATGCCAGCCATGCAGTCAGACCCTTCCCCTCTGCAGACCAAGGTCTGTCTTCCATGAGGGTCTCTGCTCAGAAGCAAACTGGATTCCTTCATGGGTTTTTCTATCTCGTTTGAAGTTAAAGAGTCCAAGACTTTCGAAAATAAACAATGATTCAAATATTTCCCAACACCTCCAGGTGCAAAGTAGCACAATGATCCCCTGCCAAATTTCAAAGCCTAGCTCTAGAAGTGCACGTTTGTCATAGCTTCTCACCATAACTCTTTCCCTGGTCTTATACAGCAGAAAGCAGACTTGTGTCATGCGGCAGTAAGTCACTATAACTATAGACATTGCTGCTGGCACAATAAAGAGCTGCATAAATCATCATTGATTCATGTGAGCAATGTAATCCTCCGGGCTCTAGTTACTCACACCAAGCTGGGTTATGTCCAAAAGCCACATACTGCCCTCCCTGCAACGTGGCTGCTCCCCAGAGCCTGTTCAGTGCCTCTCCCTACCTGTCCCCTTGTCTTCACCTCCACTGTGGGCCTCTATATCTTACACAAGGACCTTAGAAGATGGAACAAAACTACCTTTCTTGCACTTGCTTGGCCCATTTACCCCAGGTGGGAATCAACAGGATCACGTGTGGGAGAAGGCTGGCTCTCTAATTCCACAAGGGCAGACATACTGCATTTGTGCTTACTTTACAATTAGACTTGGAACCACGGAGCATGAACGTAATATAGTTTCTTATGTAACCATATATTTATTTTGGTTATATGTGGCTCCAAGACAGATCTAAAATGGTGCTGGACTGTGCTGCTGCCCTCAAAAGAAGTTTGTCAGCAGAGTAACAATAATGTTCTGCTTCTGAAAATGATGTGCTGTGCTTTATGGTCAGCTTTTAGGTTTGAATGCTTTTTTTCCACTTTGATATTTGAGCCCTCCCCTCAAAGCAAATCCTCTGAGCATGTACATGACTCTCCAAGCAATGGTCACAGGAGGACATAGACAAGCACAAAAAAAAGATGCTGACAGTGTCTGAAAATGATTTTCAATCTCTTACCCACATGAGCTCAGTCACATTAACCTAGTGATTTAAATAGTGTGGATGGCTTTTCTGATGTTCTTCTAGAAATTTCTTGTTGGAATTATTTGGCATCCAAAATATATTTGAAACCAACCAACCAGAGGAATGGAACAGAGAAAATAATACTGACTGAGCACTCCAAACCCTATCTCGTAACCCCAGATCAAGCACGTTGCCACCAAACACACAACTGCAGTGAACAGCCAGAGAGGATCTGAAACTGGGCTACTAAACTGCATCAGGTCACAGAAGTTGAGATGCTGCATCGTAAGAGGATCCCTCTGGACTCTGAAGCATCTACACCCCCCACAAGACCAGCCTTCCCACAGCAAAGCCTGGTTGTCTCTGGGAAAAAGTGGCATTGTGAGGGTTTTGGTGCCTTGCATATCAGATGTGCTCAAGGTAAGCATAGAAGAACTGGCTGACTTTTTTTGCAAACACTGCAATAAAAATACAACTAATTAAAGTAATAAATACTAATAAGATAAATAACATGATGAGCATTTTAAACACAAAAAAAAGAGTTACACTACTAAGGCTGCTACTGAAAAAGGAACAGATCTGGCACACTGTCATAGATAAGTCCTCTCTGCTCATCCAGTGGTGCAGAATCCCTGCCCTGGGTGGTGCCATGCCTTGTCTGTCTGCTTACAGACATTACTGGGCACACAGCAATGCTGCTTTGTAAGTCCTGCTCCCACAAAATGCTCAGAGGGCTCCAATGCTGTCAGGAGCAGGGAGTGCCCATTTCATGAAGAGATTAATTTGGTTCTCACTAGATCAAATAGTCAACAGCCAAGTAAAAATAAATTAAAAAAAAAAAAAGAAGAGTAAAAACAACCAGGTATTAGACACTCCTGTTTCTTCCCATCTCAGACAAGGGATTGGCTTCTATTCAGCCAGGTTATAAGCAGAATAACTGCTCTCAGGTCAATACCTTGATAGCAGAGAGTGCTGCCATTGCACTGAGGTCAGCAGAGATATCTGTGATTGACACCAGTACAAACAAGAACAAAGCCTGGCTGCATAGACTGACCAGGGAGAAACATCAGATCCTTTTTCTTCAAGTCATTTGTCACACATAGTGACTATGCAAAGCATTTCTATACTGCCCTTCTTCCATCTCTTTTTTTCACCTGGTCCTGTAAGTTCCTTGGACCAAAGGCTGTTTTTGTTGCACAGTGTTTTCCCCCTCTCCCCTCCATCTCAGTCAGGTCCCTCACTCTGCCAGCACAGGAATAACACAATGCAACCAGCATTGCCCCTGGGAGCAGCCAGAGTTAACTGAAACCTTTCACTTACCCTGCTGTCTGTCTGTCCAGGCTTTCAAGCCTTTGGGCAGCTAGGAATGCCAGCCAGAGCAGGTTGTTTTCCAGAGACTATGGGAAAGTCTCTCAGAAAGAGCTGTTTGAGCTGTACAGCCATAAGATTAGAGCTGAGGAACATCAGCCTGGAGCTGACAGTGACTGATGACTGTAGGTGCCGCGAGTATTCACTGCTTCTCATGTCACCCAAATGTCAGGGTTTTAAAGTGATGTCATTAAAGCACCACAGGAGTGCAAAGATCTGTGTAAACTGAGAGGATGATCACCATGCAGGCAGAGCATAAGCTGTTTGACTGTGTTGAAATTGTGTTCGTTGGCAGCCCTCTCATTTGTCACTTACTTGATAAAATAAAAATCCCCATATTGTGTTTTTATGTTCTGGGTCCATGACAATTGCATTTCCTGCAGCTGACAATGATTTGTAAAGTGACTTCTTATTCCCAAACCACCCAAAATTTTGCAAATTGTTTTCCACGAATTAGAAGTGGTTTGGAAATAACCTTGGCTTGGGGACTGACTCTGCTATGGGGATTTGGCTGCCATGAGAGCTAGCTGGGAGAAGATAGTTATTTCTAAATTACTCTATTTTTGCATTAATATTTCTTTTAGAGCAAAATAGCACTAGAAGCATAATAATACTAGAAGTATTATTTCTGTTGCATACCCTGAAATAGGACGTATTCCTGGGAACCACAATTTATTATCATTCAATCATAGGTAATCCCCAGGTGATCTCATGTGGAAGTCTATCCACTGCCTCCCCAGTCCCAAGCCTGAGTTCACTGTGCAGGGAACAATTAATTTTCTCCTCTGTGCTAGGGAATGCCATCAAAAATACACATCACACTTTACAGCAGATAGCCTTGCATGGCCAAAACTCTACAGCTCAATATCATAGAATGGTTTGGGTTGAAATGGACCTCAAAGATCATCTAATTCCAACCTTCCTGACACAGGCAGAAGAAAGAGAGAATCTATGGATATGCTCAAATCTCAACTTTTCAGTTATCAGCCAAACATGGTAACAGATTGCACCGCAGAGACTCCCTAGTCACAATTATCTTCCTAATAAAAATATTTTTCCTTCTTAGAATAAAATTACCTTCCTAAATACATTGATTCCAAGTAGCAGAGCTATCACATAGACCAAGGTGACCTCTATCATTACAATAACAATGGCTCAAAATGATAAGGCCAGGAGTTCTCATTTCCCAGGAATCCATCAGCTGACTATGAAATGGTGAACACTGCTGTTCCCCAAAGCTCGGGGCTGGATTCCAACCCACAATTCAGAGTTTCAAATTGCAACAGTTGACTCACATAGCCAAGTCAAGAGCACCAACACTCAAAACCACAGGTGCTCAACCTCAGAGAAGCTAAAGAGCATCTTCATATGAAGCTCTACAACACAGACAGATCCAGAGCTGTGCTGTGCATGCCCACTTAGGTCAAACTACACATTCTGTTTGGAAGGGTACAGGAACACTGAACAGAAACATCTGAAGGAACATCAGCTCAGCCACTATCATGGGCCCTTTTCTCCACGACTTACCTTTTGACTGCTATTCATCTCCTACACTCAGGACTTGATTTTATAGCACACTAGAGACAGCAGCAACAGAAAAGGCAGGGAGGTGCCACTTGTCCTGTACCAACACAGCACTAAAAGCTGAGCACTTCCCCATCTGCAAACTGACCCCCTTAGATTGACAGCTATGACACCTTTGGTGTAAGAATTAGATCCCACATTTTCACGGCTCTTGTTCCGATAGCAAGGACCCAAATATGTTGCCTTCTGAGTGCACTGAGGACCCAAGCACTAATATATCTCAGTTATTTCACCAGGCTCTTCACAATTCAGGAGATCAAATATGCAATTTTAATGTTTCCTGAGAAATTGAAGAAGTCGTTAAATGGCACACTTAAAAATTTTAAAATATTTACCATGAAATAGGAATCCAACGTCTTATTGCAGGGGAGCAGGAAGAGGGAAAGGGAAAAAGTAAACAAATTAGGAGAAGCCCAGGACCAAGCTGTATTCCAAGCACACAGTGGAAAATGTAGGTCAGTGCCAGCAGCCTAATAATCCAAATTTTCTTTCTATGCACTGACCTCTTCTGAGAAAAGGAAAGAATTTAAAGGAGCATAAATGATAACTGTACACATTCTGGAAGCAAACCTAAAAGTGCTGCCAGGAAAAATCACCCTTCTCTTTACCAAGGCATTAACACATTCCCATTCCCTTTCATGGAGCAGCAGAGGTCACACTTACAGAGGGATGGGAGAAAGAAAATGCCTCTTACCTGCAATGCACAGTCAGTCCTCAGCACAGCAGAAGGATAAATGTTGCAAAGATGGATTTCAGGATTGGCAGGATAGGTGCACATTGCTGGGAAAAGCCGCTGTCATACACTGAACGTTGCCATCAGGTAGGCACAGCAGCTTTCTGGAGAGCATGTGAGTGGAGCAAGCACAGGGTGGAGTTCACAGCAGACAAGGTGTAGGTCACTTGCTCCTTCCCCTCCCACAATGAATGAGAACACCTGCTTTGGGTACTGCCCTCCAAAGAGCTAGGAGCTAAGGAAACTGTCCTAAATGCTTTTTTAAAAAATCCCAAGCTTCATCCCTTTTGCGTGCTCCAGATGGCTCTGATAGCAACAACAATTCACCAAAATTCACCTAAATACTAGCAGCTAGATCCACTGATAACATAATTCTGTGCAAGATTTATTTTTCCTTGGACTTCATGCAGCTCAGTCCCCATACACATACTCTTCTTTCATGCTGTTCAATACCTCTTCTTGGCTCCAGTGAAATGGATATCCTGTTCCTTTTGCCCACATACTTTATACCAGCTTTGTTTGCACAGACACACACTATTGCAAAATCTGCCCCCAGAATTTCGAATGGAGGATACTCTTGCCTACCTCAGCTTTGTATTTGGTCCACCTGCCACAGTCATTGCAGGATTGAGGTAGTGTCAGTATAATGATCAATGAACTAAATGTTCTCTAGTGCAGATGAAAATCTCAAGAAATGCACTAAAATCAGTTGAAATATTCCAGATGAGGGAGATATACAGCTCAACAAAAACAATGAAGCAGAAAACACCCACAGATGCAGGAGATATTGTCCAGATGGTTAAACAAGCCTGGTGTCTGCCAGCAGCACATCTCTTAACACCTATGCAAGAACCTTTTGCACTGCAGCTTTAGCCCATGACACTTACCTCCCTGTCACTGGCCCAAAATCACCGACTTTGTTGGCTCATGCTGATTTTCCTGGGGAGAAAGCTTAACCACTGATATTACCTGAAAAACGTATTAAGAGGATGATCAGGGGGAGTACTTGGAATACCCCTACAAGTGACTCCAGGGAAAACCCTCCTGCTGGCTCAATGGGCTGACTGCCAGGGGGAAGCTTGGGGCAGGAACACTGAGGCTGATCCCCCTGGACAGGGTGAAGGACACAGGAGGACACATAAGCACTGGATAAAGCATAAACTAGTAAAATAAGTGAAAGGTTTCTCATATTTCACAGTAACATTTTTGCATTATAGTTTCTCTATCGTCAGAAGCGTTTATTTTGGTGTAACAAAAGTGAAAATGTGGCTCAGGAGAATTAGAGGGCTCTGAAACCAGCTGAAATCAGAGGAAACACTGCTTCACCAGCTTAAGCATCTTTTCCAGTGGGGCAAGTCAGCACAAATATGCAGAAAAGAAATCACTGTACAGAGCTGCACAAATTTTCACAATGAATTTAAATCAACTAAACTTTCCAACAGCTGAGAATTTGGACAATAAACTTGGCTGGAGCTGAGATGACCTATGTTAGGCTGGGATCCTGCTCTCAACAACCCTGTTCCTGAACAGAGTTCTAGTCCCACCTGTGCTGAGTGTGACAAGTGAGCTTCTGAAGGGAGAGAGGCTGAAATCAAGGCAATAGCTCCAAACAGAAAACAGACATTTGGCTGCAGCTGCAAAAGAAAGAATACACGAAGTAGGGCATTTAACCATTATCCCTCTTTGGATAAGTGCGCCAGGACTGGGGAGGTTACTCCACTGTAAGAGTTATCAACTCTTACATTTCCTCTGGAAACAAACACACATTGCTAACATTTGTCTATGTACGCTAACATTTGTTAATGTACACACATTGCTAACATTTGTCTATGAGAACACAACAAAAAAAAAAGAAAAGCCCAAGTCACCAGCTGTGTGCTGAAGAAACCAGGCCCTTTGGCTACTTCAGGGAGTTTACTAGGTGTGTATAAATAAACATGGAAGACTTCAATACTGCAGCAGTTTAACAAAGTGCTAGAATCCCTTCTGAAATCTTTATGAGGTGAAAATTAGTAAGCAACCTCTGCAAAACTTACATTTTGCAATTTATTAGGCTTCTTGTCTCTTAACATCTATTATTTTACATGAAGAATTGAATGTAAAAACTGCCTTTCTGAGCTTTGCTGAGATGGGAAGGCTGCTGAAATTCTGGGCTGACATCCCAGGAACCGCAGTAGTTTGCCTGTCATTCAGTTGAATTTTCTAATAAGGTGGTGCACATTTCTAAAATGTCACTGCACAAGTGGCCATTGGTGGAGTTATTTTAAGGCAGGGGTTCAGGAAGGCACTTAGACTTCTTGTGCCTGTTCCTGAATCGACAGACACGCATTCCTTGAACTTTCTTAAGACCCTGCTGTGAAGAAACACTTTAATGACAAAGACAGCTCCACGATGGCTTACTGGAAAGATTTTTATCACTTTATTTTCTTCATTTTGTACTGGTGTCAATTAAAAAAAAATACTGAAATTAAAGGAGTTAGTCCTGGATAAAAGCAGACTGAAGTCTGAATTGAGCCATTTATAGCAGCTTCTGCCTTGCAGCAGTGGTATTGCCCATGGATAATCTGCACTAGAATAGAGGGAAACTAGAGGAAACAACCATCTTCTTTCTGTGAAAGCTCCTCCATCTCCCCTTTAATTATCATGTCCTCAGGGGCAGCTTTGAGGCAGTTCCAATAGAAGTGGAACCAGCCAGGTTTGAGGGTGTCATTGAACAGTGTTTATACTGCCACGCGCTCACCTGAAAGGCATGTCCAAAGAATCTCTTCTGCTCCTTACTTTGAGGCTCTGAAATCACATATCTTCATTCCACATCCTCACATCCTCCCTGGGAATCTGACTTATTTCTTTAGTGTTTGTCTTTATCTCTCTCCCCTGAACACTTTTAAAGATAGACTTAATGCTCATGGAAGTTGCATCATGATTGATTTCCTTTTCCCTACTAGTACCGTGCAAGATCCTTCATCCACTGCTGTTAAGTCTTTGACAAAGATGCTCATGAAGGCCAAAACATTTATGTTCCCTTAGTACAAGGAACCTTGAGGTATCAGTTATTGTCCCTTAAGACACATTAGAAGTAATTTTATTTCTTTTTCTGGTCATTACTCAGTACTTCATCATTCCTTCCTAACTACACAACCTCTGTAAGAACATTTTGTGACCTACTTTGTCATAGGACTAAGGGTGTTGTAAACAAATCATATCAGCCAGGCCTCCTTTAAATATTGCTTTGCAACAACAAAGAAAAGGCAAATCATTGTCATTTATGGAAGAAAGGGCTTTAAAATTTTCTCTGGTGTTTTTCTCATCTGTGTAAGAGTAAACCTTAACTGACCTTTACTAGGGAAAAAAAAATAATCAGAAACCTTGAAATCATAGCTTGTTACATATTCTTATGGAAGTTCCTACAAGAGATATACTTTGAGAATGAAGAGCAGTGTCCCACTGTAGCCGTTTGAAGAAGGTTTTTGAAAGGGGGTGTAAGAGAGCAACCCACTTACCTGAGTTAAAATTCAATTTTCCTCAAAGCCGTTTCGGAAAGGGGGGTTGCCGCCGGCCGGGACCAGGGTGGTGGGCTGCGGGGGGAGGGGGGCCCTTGCTCCAGCTGCTCTCCCGAGACTTGGGGAGGGGGAAGAGGGGGTGGGCTGCTCTCCCTGTGTCCGCGGGGGCCGGGATGGAGCGGGGCCTGCGCCAGTCCTGGTGCCCTCGGGGCCGGGGCGGCAGCTCCTCGCCCCCCGGAGCGCAAGCAGCGGCACGCAGCCCCAGGCCGGCCCTGGCCAGGAATTTGAGCACAGCTGCCGCTTCTGGACAGCGACGGGGGGCCGGCCCTGGCACCGTGTTGGCGCTGGGGCATCTCTAAGGTGCTGCAGCCATGGAAACAAAGATGGTGCCTAACGGCTGAGACTCGTGGTTCTTCGTCGGGAAAACACCGGAAACCGAGGCGGGGCCCGGCCGGCTGGAAGAATGGGAAGCCGGCTTGGCCAGCAAGAAGGCGACGAGATCCACGCGAGAACGAGAAGGCTTAAAAGTCGAGGCACGGCCCCGCCCCGGGTTCTTTGTTCTTCTTCAGCTGCTTCGAGAGGAGGCACACAGCTCTGGTCCCCAGCGCCCACAGGCCCCCCCACGGCAGGATTCCACCCATTTCTCTCAACAGGAGAACCGTTTCCAGCTTGCTAGCAAGTATCCTTCGGAGAGGGGGAGGGAGAGAGTTGTTTTTTACCTCTGTTTGTGTTTTTCAGAGAGCTTGGAGGGCCCAAAGACCTTCAGGAGAGAGGGAAGAGGAGACACCTTTTTCTACCCTTCCCCCCTGTTTTTTTTCAGCTAGTTATCTGGCTGAAAGGAACAGTTCTCTTTCTTTTTTTGTTTTTCCCTTTTTGTGTGTTTTATTTCCCTTGCATGTCGAGTGTCCCTCTGTGTAATTCTGGGGTCTCCTGTGGGTTATCCCTACCTCCCTAATTTAAACCCCTTGTAATAAATGGTTCACCTGCTACAACTCTATTCAGTTTTCCGTCACTTTTATTGAACCTGCCCCCCAAACGCTAAAAGGTGGATTAAACCACCACACCCACCTACACTCAAATACTACCCTTACAGAGTCACAATTGTTATGGAAAGGACACAGCAGCAGAGGAGCAGAACTCCTTCACGATCTCCCTCACACTCCCTACACCCGCCGTGCCACTGGACACTTAGATAATTTAAATTTTACCTTTTGCATCCCACATAAAATGACCTTCCTGTTCCCTTATCCCTATTTATAATGCATTTCAGTGAAATTTGACTTTTTCTATTCCCCTAAGAAATTTAACAGAAGAGTCTGGAGAGCAGTTGGCAAAACTAACACACTGGAAGGTAAAATAATAGCATCAGGAACCATGCAAAGGGAGAGATTAAGACTACTTTCATTCCTTTTCTACTGAGATCTCTTACTTCTATTATTTCTTTTCTTTTATGCTACGGAAAAGATATCATATGAAGGAACAATGCTTCTGGCACACTTCAAAATTCCCTCTTACTGGCAGTCTAGGATTGAAAAGTTCCTGTGAAAGCTGCTAAGAACTGACAGCTGTCCTCTTCAGAACTTCTGAGCGTCTGATCTCTAACAAAGATATCCACTACCTTTACAGCTGGAAAGGTTAATTTGACTCAGCAAAGGAGTCATCATTCTGGAACAGATTTAACAACAAATTGGAGAATAAGAGGCTTGCGAGCCCCCAGCTTCATTGCTGGGGCAGATAGTGCTTCACCTCATGGCAAGGTGGTGGTTGTGTTGCCATACAGTCCCTTCTCTATTCAGATATTTCTGTATCTGCCTGATGTAGCCAAGCTAAGTGCCACAGAAGCCACTAGGATACTTCCATGAAGAATTATCTGGAAAAAGGAATTTCTGATCTGTGGGAAGTTCCAACATTCTAAAATTTGTTTTTCTTCCACATATAAATGAGAGGCCAAAATTCCATGGTCTGGGTGGAATGGATCTCCTGGAGAGGAACAAGGGGGAAAAGAACGGAGAGGATTAAGAAACTTTATTTTGAAAAGGAAAAACAAAAAAATCCTGTTTATACTGTTTTGGTTAACTCTGCCACATAGTAACATTCATGGGGACCAAATCAGACCCCACAGAATACCCCCAAAGTCTGCAGCTCACAGGGAATCTGGGAGACATGTGTGCAAAAGAAGAAAACAATGATTAGTCAAGGTCGATAATCAGAAATCCACTGATAAAGAGGTTATTGTCAAATTGGTCATACATTTCAAAGAATTCACATATATTCAATATTTACAGACAGCTAAACAACTCCTTAAAGGGCTCGGCAGAGGATTTAGGTATGGATTTCAATTTCAGAATATGTATCCCCACTGAAAAGATTTACTCAAGCATTTACAGTTAAAGGTTCATTTACTTGCTTTCCAGGACTAGTTCCTATTCATTCTCAACCTATTTTTTTACATTTGATACAGTACCCTACTGATTTCTAAGCAAGTTTCCCTCTCAGTGTCAGTCAGCTTTGAGCCTGCTATTTAATTCTTCAGCCAGAATCTGTTGATCCTCAGAATCTCAAGTAAGGCCTTTAAAGTTACATAAATAAAAGGTACTCATCTTTCAGTGAAACAGAACATCTGCTGTTTCCTTAATCATTGCTGTCAAGAATCTGCAGTACTCAGTTTCACACAATTTATGAAATTTTGGGATGCTCATGGGCATAGCAATATGCATGTTCCTGACAGCCCTGATTCTCATCTTCCTACTTTTTATCATATGAAGTGGTTAGAGCTGTTCAAAGAAAACTCTTAACATTTTTAACTTAAGAAAAATAAGCTTTATGCAGTGATCTAGAAAACTCAGACAACAGTTAGAAGACAGCCTGATACCAATAATTAGGTATTCCAAGGTATTACAAAATTATTATGGAAAATTTCAGATGAAGGTGACAAGATAGCAAGAAGATGGGCTGGTGACATCGAGTCTCAGTAAATGTGAAGTGAGGGAGCACACGGGAGGAAACAATCTCAAAAACTTTGCCTGCATAGCAAAGGGCTTTGAGCTGGCTGTTTCTATTCCAAAATGAGGACCAAAAGGGGGTTTGGCAGAGGTTGGCCTTCAAAATGATTGCTTCCAATGTAACAGCTTGGGATCTTCAAGTGAAAATGACAGGAAATAGGGTCAAAAAATAGAAAGGACCTGTTTTCAACCAGTGTGTATTTTAACAGTGGAACTCCTCACCAAATTATATTCTAGATGCCAAAACCTTTCACAGATTCAAAAACAAAGTCACCAGAGGAAAATTCCTCAAGTACTATAAAGCACAAAATATTGTGTCTGGTTCTAAAATCCCTCAGCCACAAATTATTGGAGGCTGGGAGAATATTTAAAGTGTCAAATATGCTTGCATTACTAGCTACTGTCAGAGTGAGTATCCTGAGCTAGACAGACGTCTGGTTTGACCTGGTATGACTGTTCTTGCAGTTTTATATCACATTTTCCTGTTTCCTTGTTCTCAGAAAAACTCGACAAAAAAAAAATACTTAAATGATCAATTACATGCCCCCCCCCTTTTGTTCAACAGGCAGAGTGGGCATAGAAAATTTCAACTCAAGGAGTTAAAGCTTAGTAAATTCAAAAGCAACTAAAGATAAGGAAAGGCTAAATGTTTATAACTTAAACTAGAAACAGCATTATCGTCCCTACCTTTAATCCAAATACTTTATTTGGAGTTCAAATAAACAGTACGTATCAGCAATTCAGGATAACATACAATACAGTGATTATATAACTACCCATGAAGTGAGCTTTGTGTACTCAAAAAATTCAGAGCTAATCTTAAAGTTTAAAGAAACTCAAATATGCTGAGATATGAAAATACATAGGTATTATGCATCCAGACAAAGTGTGGTAACATTTGCAATGTCTCCCACAGTCTAAAAGACTCTAGTGGGTTTAGAGATCTTCTTTACAGCTAAAATACAGAATCTTAGTAAACTTGATAATAGTCATCAGTTTGGTTGGTATATCTTGTGTGTATTCATATATGCAATGTCTTTGTTTGAGAGGCCAACATCAATTGAATTTCACTGCTTCCCCTGTGGACTTAAATCAATACTGGGTATTAAATTACTATATATAGACTGTTTATAATTCATTTTTCTTTAGCAGTTGCACCTTTTCCATGTAGTTTAGAATAGAAGCTGGCCTTGTTCTCTAGTACAACCTCTACTATGAAAGCATCAGCATAAAATATTACATTTAGCAGGCACCACCCTTGTTTAATGGTGTAATGCCAGTCCTATGCTTGGCATACCAGGAAAGGTTAAATACATTAAACATCTGCAGCCCAACTAAACGCCAGTGAAATGCTGGAGGGCATATGATAATCATAGACAAATACAGAAGAAATGGAAACAATAATGATGGAAGAGCACTGTTTAGGATAATTTCTAGTCATAGAATGATGTTTTAAATTTAAGTTCAGGGAAAATGATGTTGAAAATATTTCCTAACAGGGAGACCTAATAAGCTGTGGAATAATCACCCAAGAGAGACGAAGGAAGTTCTTTCGACTGAGTCATTTCTTTCTGGACTGGGCAAAGTGTTAAGCACACTACAGGGAAAAAATGTATTGGCAGACAGAAAGACTACCATGTTTACAGCTCAGAAGCCTAAGACCTTTCTGATCTCTACAGTAGCAGTTTTATCCAAAACAAAAAACAAACTTGCAAAAACTTTTTTAATTGTGCACAAAGAGAGGAGTGACTTGTGTAGTCTCTCCCTTCTCTTTCTCAAATTTAATTTATTTACATGTTTTATGATTCCTTCTTAAGCTGCATTTCTACAAGACAGTTTTCTCCTGGTATGTTCCCAGGGGTGCAGTCACATATTGCCTTTGTCCACCTGATGCTGAGTGGCAAGAACAGATGCAGCTTTACCAGAAGCTTGTCACGATCAGTTCTCACCAAGCACAACCAGTTCAATGTGACAGATTATAGAATGAAAGGAGAGTGAAAAGGGAGGAACAACAAGTGCCAGGGAAAGATTAGATTTTCCACACATTTCTGCATTTGTTGACCTTTTCTTCTTTGATATACCATTAGTTACCCAGATTTACAGCTTGAGACGGCAGGCAAGCTGTCAGGTGTACTGCTTAGGTCATTGATGCTGTTATGAACTGTACTGGAAAATGATTTCATTAAACAAAAGTATGTGGCTTGACATTTGAGATAGCAAATATATAACTGACGGTTTTAATTGCTCTTTGTACAATTCTTTTGTAGCTATTGAGATATTTTTAATAAAAGTTTAAGGACTTAAAAGTGAAAATATCTCTGGAAAATTGCATATGAGGTATCAATACCTGGTATATAGCATCTGTCTTTGATGAAAAGTCAGTGTATGTGAGTGCAGTTTGGCATCAGTGTACATAAATCTATAGACCAGTCTTCAGAGAAGCAATATTTTATACTGAAGTTTCTTGGAGGCTCATTTGGATGGTTTTCTTTCAGCACTCTCTACATCAAGTGTTCTGCAATAAATTGGACTTAAGCTGTAATTTATTCATGAACAAAATACCATCATCTTGATCCAGAAAGTAAAGAACCTAACTACTGCTGACCAGCAGAAAAATTTCAACATGCAGGACACCAATCTGAAATGATGTAATAGTCTACAATAGTGCAAGCAAGATTTCATAACCTTTAGACCCACTTTTCTGAAGGCAAAATATATATTACAAGGCATACAGATATAGTCTGTGTTTTTATTCCACGGTCTGAACCCAGGCTGCCACTGTGCATCCACTTCACTCATTACTTTCGTGGTTTAACACAGCCAGCAACTAAGCACCACACAGTCACTTCTCTCACTTCCTGCCCCCAGTGGGATGGGCAAAGACAGTTGGAAGGGTAAAAGTGAAAAAAATCGGTGAGCTAAGACCAGTTTCATAATTGAAATAAAATAATAATAAATTTTAATGAAAAGGAAAATAATAAAATGAGATAAATATACCCCAGGGAAAACAAGTGATGCAAATAAGAAACAATTGCATACCATCAACTGACTGATGCCTAGCCAGTCCCTCAGCAGCTGCCCCCCAACCCACCTTCTCCCTAGTTTACTGATGAGCATATGTGGGGAATATCCCTTGGGTTAGTTGGGGTCAGGTGTCTTGGCTGTGTCCCCTCCCAGCCTTTTGTGCACTCTCAGTTTCCTCATTACTGGGGCAAGGTGAGACAAAGAAAAAGGCCTTGACTCTGTGTAAGTGCTGCTAAGCACTTTCCAGCACAGATCCAAAGCATAGCTCCACACCAGCTACCATGAAGAAAATTAACTCTACCTTAGCCAAAACCAGCTCAATTACGTTAGTTGAAGCAACGTAATTCCAATGATAGAGAAGACCTCCACAATTGGATCTAGGTAAGAGTTTGATCATAGTCAAAGAGTCGCATGTTGTAGTTATCCAGACATTCATCTTGTTAAAACACTTTCAGGCTACAGCACATCTTAGAAACTCCTCCTGCCACCTGGTAATGCTTTAAAAATTCAAGCACTTGAAGGAAAATAATTGTTGTGCCTGTTCATGACATAAATCCAGCATGCAGTGTCCCAATCTCAGTGCAAACAGGGAACAACACTGTTAGAATCAATATAGAAACTTCGACTGAGGTAAATCTGATCTGGATGAGATCAGGTTGGCCTGGTTTATCTCCCTTCCATCAGCTATAGTCAGACTTTGGTAGGCATAAAATCCAGCCTGGTTCCTGGTTCCACTGGAATGGGCACTCATTGCAAATGAAAGTGGGTATTGGAAGGCTGCTCTTTGCACTTAGTGTCACAGTGCAGCCTACAGCTGTAGAAGAACCTCATCCATTAGTGCTATAGAAGTATCTCTGCATCAGCCACACTTACCCCTGAAAGGGATTCCTGGTTGCTGTCTTCCTACACTTTAGAAAGAAGGGTGAAAGTGTCATTTGTGATCTTCAAAGAGTTAAATGAAAGACCAGCCACTATCTCTGCACTCAGGTCTGTTTAATCTCTGCATCTGTGTAATGTGGCCTGTCATCTGTTTTAAAGCCATGAAAAAAGCTGAGTCTAAGCTCTAAGACTCTTGCTGCTGATGACAGTTCCATGCAGCTTATTTTCCTCACGCCACAAGACCTGGCTGGCGTTGGTACATCCTGTCTAACTGCAGCTGAGTGATGAGGAAATATTTGCCTTGAGCCGGAGCACTAAACACATCCTCTGTGGTTAGGAGAGATATAGCTTTCTCCATGGCAGGGGGGAGTGGTGGTGGTGGTGATTAGATTGAACCGTTACCTCCATTTTCCACCTTTGCTGCAGTAATTGCTTTCCCTTGTGCCCCTTGCTGGACAAACGAGCTAAGGAAATATTCTGGAAAGAGCAATGATTTTTGAACACTCTGTAATGTGAGCACACTGGCTTTTGGAAAAGGGGCTGGCTCTGCAGATGTGCAAGTGGAGGAAGTCTGCTATTCCACCCTGAGACAAGAAACTAATTGTTCTGTGTCCCCTCTTTGCCATATATTCAGCTGGTAGCCCATGGCTACCATGTGGGGTCAACATCCAATTCTGGGCTTTTTTATGCCCTAGTACTTCCCACCCATGTTCTTGTACTCCATAGGAATATTAATTGCAGGGCAGAATAGTTCTCTCTGCATCTGCTAAAGGACAAGGATTTGAATGTGCAGCAATAGGACCAAACTAAACCAAACAAGTGCTGGAAAGAAACTTCTGAAGAGTTAATAGAATTCTAGACCATGAGCCTCCAAGCTGACCTCCACAGATGTTTACATTTTGTTAAACTATCAGCAGTTAACTTTTGTTAGGCTAAAGCAGAAGCATTTGTTTTCACATATGTAAACATAAATAGAGATAATTCAGCACTTTTCTTACTAAGAAATTTTACAAAGAAATTGTAAGAAATCTTTGTGCAGCTGCAATACCAACCTCACATCAGTTGACATGTGTGTGACTTACACGTCTTGCACATTTGCCTTTTTATAACCAGATGGCAAGAAAGAGCTAATTTTCCAGCCACCTACAACAGAAGACTGACATTTCAATTTCTTCTTTTCATGTTCCTTCCTTCTCCATGAGGAGCTTGACCCAAAAGAAGATTTGTCATGGACTCTGTGATTTCAGATGGCCCATGGATGGAAACTTTCATCTCAATTAACATTACCTCTCTGATCTAAGCTTATCCAGGTTCTGAGGGCAGTTTATCCAGAGGGATGCTAGAATGCACATTATGCATCACAGATGATGAGCAACATTTTCAGGGAGAGGGGAACGAACAGGGAATGGGAGAGAGGCAGGTAACAAATCCACACTGTGGAAAATTCTCACACTTTTTTGAAGCAGATAGGGGGAAAAAGTGTAGGAGACTGCATATAACATTTACAGAGAGAGTTAATATAGTCTGAGAGGAGTGTAGACTGCCCTAGACTTGACTAGCAATATCAGAGAGCTGTCACCTTGTTTGGAGAAAGAGAGCTGTTGCCAGCAGAGGGAGAATATGATGTAGATAGTAGAAATTGCAGAGACAGGTAGGAAGCAGAGAAAGAGGGGACTTTTGAGTCTCGAGGCTGAGCAGAGGTACCACTTAATACAGATCTCTGAAGTAGGAAGCAGCCACAGCATGCTTCTTCAATGGAGATGGAGGAGAGGAATGTAACACCTCCCATCACTCACACACACAGAGAAGAACCCCTTCAATCATTAAAGCATTGTTAGAATTGGAAGTAGGAAACTCCAAATATAGGTAACATCAGGATTTCTAAGCAGAGTTCAGGTTTGCATAACATTGGGGTTTTTTTGTCAGGACTTCACTGAACTTTCAAGGAATCTGCCAGAGCTATAAAGGGAAAATATAACTTACATTACCAGAGAAATATCATTTTCTGTGTTGTCTTCCAGAAGCTGAAGGGCTGTGATTTTATTAGAACACTGCTGTTGCAAGACCACAGGGTAATACACGGGCATTTTGAGCTGCATTTAAACCTAATATATATTTTTGAAACTACATTTATGTTCCATCATAAACTGACACTAGACAGAATAAGTCACTATTGCCATTGTGACTGCACTTGAACTACAAATGGAAAAAGCTTTACTATGTGAAATGTTGCAAAAAGCCCTTTTTCTATGTCAGGGTCTATCTAAGGGTTTGCAGCAGTGTCAGCCTCTAGTTTCCAACCATGTCCCTCTTAATCAGACTACAAAGCAAGTTGCCAGTAGGGCTTCTGGAAGCTTCAGTCTCTTTCCTTTCCCCAGTTACTGGAACTAGTGAATTCTCTAGTTACAGAGAAAGGATACATGACACCAGGGGACTGCAGTGTGAGGAGAAACCCCGCCCTTGTTCAGATGCCTTGTCAAAAAATGAAGTTCTTGCTGCATTTCATAAGGGTGATCAGATTCTCTCTTGGCCTTCTTCTGCCCTGGAAATACCTCAGTCCTGTTTTCTTTGCTCTATCTCATCTGCCCCACTTACAGCTTCCAGTGCAGTCTGTTGGTGTGGTACACAACGAGAGCTCATATGGTCAGAATTGGAAGAAAGAATAGGGAAAAAATGCTCATTAGGAATCACATTGTGCAGAACTGAGAAGACTGTATTTCTCTGTATTCTGTACAGCCACAGAGACATTTTTTTTCTTGCTGCTTATTTCAAGGTGCCCTTAATGTGCTTTTTTGTATGTGGATTTAAAGATGCATATTCTTAGAGATGTCACTTATTTATACTGCCTTAAAAACATGACAGCTAAGCCAGAAATCACACTTGCTATCAATTCTCTCCAGATACATACCAAAAATTGGTTCATGCCCAAAGCAGTTTGCACTGTTCTGTGCACTCACTTTGGGGAAACTGTACAGTTCAGGCTGGCATGAGTTCTCCCTCCCTTTGCGTAGAGTGAAGCAGGTACATCATCTGTGCAACTGTTCGATGAGATCTTAACCGATAGGTCGGGTTCTGGGACAGTATAGCAATTGAATACAACAGTAATTATAGACTAGATGGTCGAGCCACTCTAACAACCACATATAACATTTAAAAAAAAAAAAAGAGCTAATTACTTTGTAAGGTTTCCTATACCTTATTGCTTAGCCATTCCAGTACCATTGCCACTTTCATCATATGCAGAAAGGAACAAAACCACAAACTTAGAAGAAAGCTTAAGACCGAATCCAAGTGCTATTTCTAAAGAAATTTGAGATACTCTCAGAATTGCTGTCATTCCTATTAATATTTTCTGACATGCATATTTCAGTACTCACAACAGTTTTAGTCAGAGAACAGGGTTGCAGTGAACAATGGGTACACATACCTATCAAAGCAAGATAGTTCCTGGACATAAATGTTATCTTCTTGACAAAGTATTTATTGCAACTAGCTGCTTCCTCACTTCAGCTACTAAATGAGAAAAGTAATTATACTGCCCCATCACAAGGTCAAAAAGATGAAAAGAAAAAAAAGATACATATATATATATTATAACATAATGATTCTGGAAAAGGAAGAAGCTTCACAAGGAAGGAAAGAAGCATACAGCAGATACAGGACCTAACAGAAGAACAGATTTGTGACATGAATAAATGAGATGTGTTCCAAAAAACCAAAAATTTAATACTTCAGAAAAAAAGCAATATCCTCTTTATGGCTCACTGGTACTCTCTGAGGAATTTTGGAAAACATTCTAGTAAGACATGCTTTAGCTGATAATATCATTGGTTTGCTGGGATTTCATTTGATGTTTTCATTCTTTTTTCTTTTTGGTTTCTTGTTGTTTTGATTTGTGAGAATGAACACTTGTCTCAAAAACAGGATCTTGGTTACTGAGGAATCTGTTTATTTCAGGCCCTTTTTCCTAACTTGGTATCAGTTGGAACTACTCACTGCTCTTGGTATTTTAGGGGTCTAATTTTAGGCTCTGGTTTTTCAGATGTTGGCCAGAGGCCCCACTGAGTCTCTACACAGAACAAGTACATTGGAAGATTTGCTTTTATCTCTGATGAGGATCCAAAGCTTCTGAAGACATATGAATTTCTTTCCAGTGAGTTCAATAGCTTTGTGTCTGCCATCATGCCTGTGATACCCATTATTCTGGGCACCTATGAAGGATGAGATGGTCATGTGATACTGGATCCACCTTGGTTGGGGCACTTTTTAAGGGAAGAGCTGCCTTTGATCAGCTGCAATAAATCTAGTGTCCATGACTGTACAAGCAGGATAATTTCTCCATGGAAAAGGTTGTTTAACAGAGGAATGGACTGCCCAGAGAAATCACTCTGGAGGTATTTAAGAAACAACTGGATGTGTCACTTCGTGCTATGCTCTGGTTGACATGGTGATGTTAGGTCAAAGGTTGGTGTCAATGATCTCAGAGGTTTTATCCAACCTAAATGGCTCTGTGAAAGCAACTCCATTGCCACTGGGACCTAGCATTCAGGAACCTACACAGTACAAAGAGCCAACACAACACAAAGAAAAGGAATGAGCGAGATTCTGATCTTCTTGTGACTGATTTGGCATGAAGTCCTTTACAGTTCTTTGCATCCCAATGTAGCTCATACCACCACTGGTACAAGTGCAGCGAGAAATCTCCTACAGATGAGCTTTGCAGATAAGGATCTGCTATTTGACAAGAACAAAGCCTTGCCATAGTAAGCAGACATCATCTTAATATGATTCCCAAGTCAATATCAGGAAAAAACATAGCAAGGCTGACTTTTCAACCAAAAAACCCCCCTATATTTCCCCAAGGCACTGATACTCTGCTAGAACTTCTCTATAGCTTCATCCTCCACGCTGTGTCTCAGGCTACACAGCAGCACAGGCCAGGCCCCTCAGATATGGCCATGCTTTCTCCTGTCACACATCAACACATCACATCACCAGACTGAAGAGGGATCTCTGGGGGCAAGTCATGATCCTCTCAGGGCTTTCCCTGTGCACTAGAAGCACTCTTTGGAGAAGGCTGGGCTTGGTTCACGTTTACCACACAAAAAGTGAGAGCTGTTGACAAGCCTAACAGTCTCCTCACTCAGGAGCATTCATATGCTGAATGTAGGATTGAATTAGGGCAGGCAGAAAAGACAAGTTTTGAGTGCAACACTGTTTAAACTAATTTAGCTGCTGTTATTTTCCTTTTTTATCACAACCATCATATTTCTGAGACATCCTTTGTCAAGTTGTTTATGAGCCACAACTATCTTTCCCCCCCACTAAGCATGAGGCGTGTGGACCACTGATAACTAACAAGTACTGAGAAGCAAAATACTGAGGGACCCTCTTGTAACCAGAGGAAAAGGGATGATAAAAAGGATTATTTGTAGAGAATTCAGCTTGGGTTTTGAAACCAGTATTTACAGGTTTGGAAAGAGCCAAGAACAAAAACTTTTAAATAGTTATTAGGGGTTTTATGGAAACTAGATGAATGGATAGTTTCAATGAGAAGCCACATAAATACAAAAAAAGATAATTGAAGCCTGGCAGGCGACCTTAGGATCTTGAAATAATAAAGCTAAAAAAATAGGAAAATAAAGCTTTTGAAGTGTGACACAAACCCTCTGGAGTCCTGGAGAAAAGACCCCTTCCATCTTAGCATCTGCTTGAATCAAGGGACAATAATTACTAACATACTGCCCTACTATTAATTAAAAAAAAAAGATGCCATTCTATGTATTGTACTCTAACCACAACAGTACAGTCAGACAAACCAGGCACTGAGCACAAAGATAGCATTTGAGAGGGAAGCTGAAATCAGCCAAAAATAACACCAAGTTATATCCACCAAGCAGCTTCTCCTACTTTGCTTTATCTAGTAAGCCATGCATATGGATTTAAGTCCTTAGATGGTCATAATAGGGCCTGTACTAACCACAGCAACATCCCTGCAGTGGTGACCTCGTCTTATTTGGAGCAGTGGCTGCAGAGCTTCTGTAGCTGGACATCTCTCAAAACCAACCTAGAATCTATGGAGGAAATGGAAAGCTCCTTGCTCTCATCTGTTTTCTAGAAAATAAGATGCTTATTCAAAGTAGTGACTGTAGCTTCTTTGTATCTGCACATCTGCAGTATAAATAATGCCATGGTCTTTCTTTAGACACAACTGTTGGGAATAAGCAGAGAGAGACAGACTCATGAAAGAGATGATAACCTTTGTGATACAAACAGGTTTTATGCCAGCAAAATGGCACCTCTAGCAAAGTTTCAAAAGTTTTCTACAAAAAAAGTAGCAGATGCAAAGTGAGTTTTATTATTCTAATTAAATTAGTAATTAGGCAAGATATCCTCAGCCTGTTATGCACTGATAAATAGGGAAACTGAGCCAGAGGGCAGAGATGAAATCAGCCAAACAGTGGGAACATCAGGAATCAAACCAGAATTTCTGACTCATGTGCTTATGCTCATTTGGCTAATGTTCCTTTCACATAAGCCAAATTCTGGTTCTGGTCTAATTGAAGCCAATGGTAAAACCTCCATATATGTGACAAGAGCAAAGATTTTATGCTTCAGTCTGTCATTTCCACTTTATAGGTTTGTGTTGTTATAGATGGTGTAGATATTTCATTCTGCTCTGTGGTTCTGCCAGCTGGATGGTGCTATGTGTACTTAGGACACAATGAGAAAAATATATGGCAATTAAAAACAAAACAAAACAAGATAACTTTTTTTCTTTCGTACAGATTTGAGTATTTTTAATAGCAAAATTACTGTTCCTCATGTATGGCACTTCCACAGAGAGAGCAGTTGCTTGTAACCATTTACAGCAGCAAAAGCTGAACTAGCTCTCCCAGAGGTATGCTGGGGTTCTCTGTGTGCACCTTTGCTTCCTGTTCCACAACCTGTTCTGAGATTGGTGTCATGTGCCAGTGATATGTAACACCTAAGGCACTGGTCTGTGCTATACTTCATTGTAGCAGGAAGCACTGCCTCTCTGCAGGGAGCGTTACGGTTATACTCTCCTCCCTGCCCTTTGGTGTCTGAGGATTGCTCCCAGTGAGACTGCTGCTTTGGCCATCCCATTTGGCTCCAGTCAGCATATTGCCAATGTTTGTTCCAAAAGATACAGACAAACATAACTCTCCCCATTACTTTTCTACTTCTATACACATTTGAGGCAACCACAAGCAACTTCATTTGGGTCAAACTGACTGTGTCACCATGCAATGAGTATAGTACATGTTTTATTCATCCCCATAAAGGAACCGAGATCTTGCAGGTCAGCAGGATGGAGCTGGCACAAAGCAAGGGGAGGGACTTGCCACCTTAGAGGTTCTTCTACAAAAAGTGCCTTATCATCCCAGCAATTCCCAGAGTGAGGAAATGTAGGTGGATATAATCCTCCTTCTGCCCCAGGGTAGATGGTTTCAGTCATTCAACAGCTCAGACTTCCACAAGACAGGGTGCATATGTGCAAACACACTCACATAACGTTAACCACCAAATACTCCCAAACCCAAATGACATCAAGGTTTTCTTTAATGATTATATTTTTAAACTCTTGATTTTCTTGTGGCGGAGGCCTCAGAACCATTGGAGACCTTGGCGGTGGAGGGATGCCAAAGACAATTGTGGCCTGGAGATATTTGCCAGCTGGACTATGAAATTTATTTTTCTTTTCTTTCTTTTTTTTTTTTTTTCCTGTTCTCCTATCAGGCCCTGCTGTCTGGCTTGCTGGGGTCTCCAATTTTCCAGCCTTACAAGCTGCAAACCTGGACTGCACTGGTGTGTCAGTCCCTGCAAATGACAGGGACAATGCAACAGTGAGTAGCAACTTCAGATATCAGGAAGCCTGCCTTGAACAGACTGCACTCATTAGCCACAATTTGCTCCTGTTTGCACCCTTTCAGCTTTAAAGCTACTTCTGATTTATATGAGGAATACAGTTTGGAATCTTGGATTCATTTCCTATTCTGAAGAAAGAGAAGAAAAAGAACCAGTTTGAATTCAGCTGTTGTGCAGGCTGAGATTCTGTTCTATACTTTTTCCTTTCCATGCCACAGCTTCCTCAGCTTCTTCTGCCTACTTGCAGTTTTCAGATGAACTGCTGAGATGCTGAAATTCAAACTACATGAATGCACATCATACATAACAATCACAAAGACTGTGTTGGTGAAATATCTACCTACTCTTCCTACATCAAAGCAAAACCCTCTGGTTGCCTAACGAGTAAAGACTACCTTGCAACTATGACTGGAATTCTGCCCAGAAGAGGGTAAGCGCTGCAGGAGATGGTTCTCGAGCCTGCTGCCCACCATAAAGGTGTGCAAGAGTGTCTGGAACTCAACCCCTAGCTGATGTGCCAGCACAAAACACCATCTTTTGAAAAAGATAGAGGGTGTAATGTGAAAGATGTTGATGTTCTCCAGCTGGCAAAGAGGCAGCACTATGCAGCACTATCTACCAGCTGGATACAGCAAGAGGAGGTGGAAGGATGTTTTGGATCCCACAAGCCTCCACCTTGGAGAAAGGTTGAGAACAAAGTCCTTTTATGTGATAGTCTTGAGTCAGCAATCTGAGAAGAGTGACTAAAGCAGGAGGAGGACATTACAGATGCTAAAAAGTAGTAATGACACAGAGTTTGGGAGAAACTGTGGCTGAAAATGAGCTCCTACATGAAATTTTGTTAACATGAGCTACCACACCAGAGACTGAAGGGACACATGCAGCTCTCATGCTCTCAGAGAAAGACATGAGATAGGAGAGGTGGACAGTCTGAAAATTCCCATATCCTGCAACTCTTGCAAAAGAGTGTCTGTGGCCATTTAAAAAATCAGCTTCTTGCTATGTCCTTTCCTAACTCTTTCATCTTCTCCTCATGTCAGCTCCTGCAGTACCTGAAGCAAAATAGATCCACCATTCAGATAAGAGAAAACCTGTCCTATACACTGCTTTCACATTTAGTAACTAGAGCCAGCAATATAGCTATTAGCTATAAACCAGGTGGATTCCCACAATCTTGTTAAGAGAGATATAAGTTAAGACTTCCTGAAAGGCAAAGCCTAGATGCACATTGCACAGCACAGTACAGACATCCTTCCACCCCTACTCTGCTCTTATCCCCAGGAACCTTCAGGTTTCAATCTTTTAACATGACAGAGTGCAAAACACTTGGAACTCATGGTCTTATTTGGGGACTCTGCCTTTTCTCACTCAAATTACATTGTTCTTCCATTAGCCTTACAGACAGTGCCCCAGTTTCACAGCACTTCACTTCTTTCAGAAAGAAGGAAAATACTATCTGCATATGCCACAAGCATCAAACAAGGAACAGCTTGCATGAACAAAAGCATGGTACTTGTGTGCTTGTCCAAATTATTTAGCAAATAACAAGTATGCTAGGAAAGAACAGATAGTTGAGGGCAAAACAGAAGTTATTTCCTTATGGAGATTATTTGTAATAAATAACTTGACTCACTTTGCTAAGAATAATTTGACTGGAACATGGTATTTAAACAGTTTAAAACTTTTATTTTTCAGTTGCTCTTCATACACAGCTTCTGTAAGCATTTGATTTGTTTTACTTGATTGGGGAACCAGAATTACAACCCAGCACTGCACAATTAAGCAGCAAACTTGCCATTTATTCACTATTCCTCCTTTGTGCCTCCTCTCTGCTTTAGACTTCTTCACTGGTATTCAACATATTTCTGTCCATGCAGAAATCCTAAAATGCAACTCTAGGGTAAGATATAAAATGTCATACATGGCTAATCAGAACATTAAACAATCATAACAAGAGTTGCTTGCTAACCTCCTGCCATTCAATATCAAAACTATAACCAAGAAGGCACTTCCTTGTCCTCTTCCAATCCCCTAATTCTTCCTTTTCCTCCAATCCATACAGCTTTAATGTTCACAGTTTTATTTGCAGAAGTTTTTAGCTCATCCATCGGTGTCACATACCTATAGGTGATATTAGTGCAAGATTAAATGCCCTAGAAAGAACTGGGGGAGTTGCACTGCATTCTTCTCCAGAGCAAAGCTCCTGATAGCAAGCCTAGGTTTAAGCACATGAGCAGGATTTGGACATGCAGGCTCCATCAGCAGCCATACACCCTGTGTACTGCCCCTGTGTAGAAAGACTTCCTTGCCATCTTCTGGGGCGTTTTCTTTAACTTCTGAGATGTGCTGTAAAAGGAAGGGAGTTCAGAGCTTCTTTCTCTCCACCAGTGGGTCAGTTTCACTTTGCTGCATTAATGGGAAATTCAGGTGCACTTCAGCCCAAATGTTAATTTCTTTAAACAGCAGAGAAGGCTACATGCACTTGGGGAGAAAGAATATCCATCCGTTCATGCAATCTTAGCTTTCAAGGGGAAATGTGCAGTGGAAAAATAAGGAATGATAGAGGAAATTAAATTAAAATACAGGAAAAAGAATATTATTAACAGAAGGGAACTTTTACCTGTGGTGCTTGCCAAAATGCTTTCATGATGCTCAATGAGAATACACAGGTGTACAGGAAGCCCAGCAGACTATCCAAATACGATGCTGAGTTGCCAGGTTCCAGGGAAATTGTCCTGCTTCTATAGTCTAAGAGAACTTATCAGATCAATCCAGCTCTGATCTCCATGCCTTTCTTGTCCCTTGTTTTTCTGGGTTGTCAGGAGCTCACTGGAGTGCCTGGCAGGTCAGCCTTTTGGGCATTCCTGCAGTATCTCTTGGTTCTCCTGCCAAATGGTCCGTGGCATGTTCAAAGGCATCGCAAGTGAAGAGGAGATGTAAGGCAGCACTCAATGACATGGCACAAGTGTGTTCTGGTAAGATTTTCCTAGGCACTTTGTGACAAAGAACATGGGAGGTTGTTTCCACTTACAGTCCAAGTTGTTTGCTCAGACCTACAGAACTGTCCAAACACTGCGAGCCTGCACTCAAATAATTTCCAGAGCCTTACTACTTTGCACTGCAGTTCCATTTCCAGATATTTTACCAGTACCTTGTACAGCAGAATGAAGACATCCATATCTCCACAGGTCACCTGCTTAATACACCTGGATTCTACTTACAGTGGCAGAGAACGGATGCCCTATATCCAACAATGTTCGAACATACAAGGTTGCACTGCTGGTATTTCAATTAATTTAAAAATAAATGAAAATTTGCTAAAACCCAACCACACATGAATTATTACATAAAAGTTCTTGTCCTGTCTTTTTCCACTCCTTCCTCTAAATTCACTGAAGTGACAAGGTTTCTGATATGGACACCAGCCCTTTGAATAAAACCTGGCAGGTTTCATATCACTCATTTCATGCAGCACAGTGCTGCATGACATTAACTGCTTCCAGCTATTCCACTGAGGAAAATAATTCCTTCTTTTAGCAGTGACCTTCCAAGGTAGTGTACTTGCAAAGCATACCAAGTGCTAACAGCCTTCCTTTACTTCATTGATTTTCCCAAATCATTGTCAGAATTTCTGGTAAGAAGTTCATTAGTCTCACAACAAAGCGATGATTCATATATCCACCAAGAAGAAAACATGAGGAACTACAAAGAATATGAGAATGATGTAATTTAAGTGATAGGTCAGTTTGGGTCACAGGTGATGTTTCCCAGTGTTGCTCCCCTCTGTGCTGTTATCAATTGATAAGCAACTAGGCTCACTTCCATCTGACTTAACTGACCAGAACCCAGTTGTGATTATGGACACTGCCCATTTCTGGGCATTTCTGGCTCTGTGCACACAATTTCTTCTTGAAGATCTCACAGTTTTACCACTTAGTTCTATGCCATTCAGCTCACCATCTGCTGCTGACTTTCACCCAAACAAGCTCAGCTACTTTCATTGCCCACACTCATCTCTGCCACTGTCTCTACCAATACCACTCCTCATTCGTAACAGAGAGAAAAATGCTTTAGTATGTTGAGGGTACTTCCATGTGAGGCTGACACAGTTCCACAGTAGATGCCCCTGAATGTGAAATAAGCTATTCCACTTGGGTGGATTAGTACTGCTGGAAGACATGGAGAAGCCATTCACTGCAGGGCCAGGCTAACGTGGCAGACACTGTGCTGTATGATACAGGTCCAATAGTTTGTTCAGAGCTCAGGAGTCCCTAACTTGGTACTGAGCATAGTACACAACAGCCCATCCAGCACCTCGGTAGCATCCTCCAACACCTGGGGGGTGTTTTAATATGGATTTTTTAGGGGAGTGGTCTGGTTTGCCCCAAATTCCCTATGTGGCTATTTCTGGATAATCACCTTGAAATGGATAGAAATACAACAGAAAACTTGCCAGCCTTGGCATTATCTGAAATCGTTATTTTACCATTCTGGTCAATTCCATGTCACTCTCTCCATCCTTAAGTGGCTATATCAGCAGTAATGTCTCTCGATGAAGATACTTGCGTAGAATGCAGAACAATAAAGCACATGTTCATCGAAAATATGTTTTACATTCTCTAGTAAAAAAAAGGAAACTTTATTCAAATTTTTCTATCAAAAAAACCCAAGAAAAATTGATAAAAATTGTACCATAATAACAATTGCTCGTATCACTGTCCTGTAACCTCTTGAAGACCTACACCAACCCCATCTAACTATGCCTTAATTTCCTCATATTTCTCATTTCATTCTATTTACATCCTTCTGGACTGTGGAGTTTCAGAAGTGTTATTTTTCTGTTTCTCTTACATGATTGTAGAGAACACAAATCACAACAAGCTCTACTGTTTATCTCAAAATCTTGAGTAAGAGGTCCCAGACTCAGGGGATTCAGCAGTAGCTGAACCATCTGTACTACTCTCTTCCCATGGTCATGTTTAATGCTTTTCTGAAACTACACCTGCATGCCAAACTGGACAGATTCACATCCTCAGGATGAGAGAATCAATTTTAGCACTCTCATGCAATCTTCTTTGGCTTGCTTTCGCTATTTGTACAATCACTAAGGAAACCAAACGTGAGACTGGTGATCTCTATTCAACATGTGCCTTCCCCAGACATGATCTCAGCCAACTTGTGTATCACTTAAGCCCAGCCCACTCTTTCCCATACAAATACCCATGAAATCAGGTTGAACTGGAAGGTAAGCAATAATAGCTGTGACTGAGTAATTGTTATGTCCAGTCTGTGAAGAGCTCCAGGCCTTTGGAACTGCACCACCTGTGATGCTAAGCAGAGTGTATAACACTTCTTCTATAAAGAAAATAACACCATCGAGCTATTGATGGAAGGTCTCACTACACTTCACAACAATGAGATGTAATTACCTACCAGAAATGGAGGCAGAGGGATGTGATGTGACTCGCCTAAGACCATCTATTTGGTTTGGAACAGCACAAAGGATACAATTCAGGACTTCCATGTCCCAAGCCAATGCTTTCTCCAAGTGAGCTTGACAATAAAATACGCTGGACTAGATAAAAATACAGCGAATTCTGTCTTAGATCAAAGTTCTGCTCTACCCTTCCCTGACAGCTGGCACTCCCTTTTCCAAGCATTCACCTTCATTTCTGAATAAAATTATCACTACATGCCAGTCCTTGGTGTTGGTCAGTGTCTGTGGAAAACCAGAGTTTTAGTTATGAAAAATCAGAGCAGAAAAAAACACAAAGAAATAAAAAAACCCCAGCTCAAATCAGAACTCTTTACTTTTGATTCAAATTCCTCCAGGAGTGATTCTGGCCTGCTTCTTAGCCTGTTCTGTTGTTCTTAGCCAAACTGGGTATGGGATAGATTTTTCATGACAATATTACAGTTCGATTAGCATTTCTCTGGGCTTGACATTTTATGCACTTATCCTCACCATTCATCCACTTACTGGGGACACGCGACCTTTCTCAATTCAGAGGTAGAAAACTGAGGAAACTGAGGCAAGGATTCACACTCAAAGCCAATATCTGTGATTACCCACACACCTGCAACTCATACTCAGGATGTAGTCAGAAGTTCAGTTGATTCACACAGACAAACACAAGCCATGCAGGAAAATCCTTGTCTTATGTTCAGGCTGGCCCTCCTACATCAGGCTCAAGCCATATGGTGTAGCAAACAGGAACTTGTGTTCAAAGTGGTTTTCACACAGAGAGACCAGAGACACCAGTAAGATATCACACGCCACCCAATCTGGATGAATCACCTCTTTGAAGGCTCTCACGTCTCTGCAAGTGCAAAGGAGTCCAGCTTAGCTTAGCATGCAATGAGAGAAGCTCTACTAAGGCAACATGATCTTACATGAAGAGAGAGCTGAGCACCTGCATTGAGATAGTGATCATGACACAACGATATGCAGCAATTTGTTGACTCCCAGGAAGGTGAGCATTTATTCAAATCCGAGTAATTTCCTAATAGTTTGTAAAGAAGTCCAAAGCACAACAGAGTGGAAAACTTAAGTTTCCCAGAATCTCAAATATCAACCCACATTCCCCTCCCTCACTTGATAATGAAAAATAACATTCAGGTGTATCCTTTTATCAGAAAACCAGTATTCCCCTAATTGCTCCACCATGAGTGTTTTTAAAGTATCATTATTTAACAGCTCCCGAAAGCATTGAATCTGTACTAAGGAAGATTAACAGCAGGTTTGCAATAAAAAAGCTTGGAAAGACTACTTGTAGAAATTAACATCTTACCAAAAATAAATTTTCATCTGTGCGTAACTAATTTTATGGTTGCTCACTGCAAGGTTTCTCTGACTTCAGGAATAAATGTTTTGCAGGCTGTGGTGTATAGTACTAGATGGGCCCTCAGTCTGGCAATTCCTGTGTAAGCCAAAACTTCCCCTTGATAGAATTTTCCACAGTATCAAAGCACTTATGCAATCTCTTGAAGGTGAAATATGGTAAAGTTTTACACAGTTGAGAATAATTTTTCCACTTAGCAGCATAAAGCTGCTCTGCATAGGTTAAGTGATAAATGGGAAGAAAGCAATTCTGAGATTTCTAGTGACGTTTGGGTTCAAAATGCTCGTTCCATAACATGCACACATCTAAGCAGGAGACCCAGAGTTTGAGCTCCTTGTCAAGCACTAAGAGAACTGTGAGTTACATCAGTCAGAAGTCAGTCACAATATGAAGTTATGTGAGGCCATTAATTGCTTGGTGCCCCTCTAAATGCTAAGCTACACCTCATTGTTTATGCATATTTTTTAGTGGTTGCAGGAATATAGCAACTAAGAGCTCCCAGTGAAATACACCCCTACTCTACAGAAAAAAAATACAGCCATCACTGTTGAATTTTCCAGAAATCTGAACCTAAAAGTTTTCACAGATCTTGCAGAAGCTAAAAAGAGTGAGGGTAGGATTCCCAGCAGCTGCTAGTTCCAGCATCCACCCGTATTGCTCTCTAGTTTGGTCTAGCCCAGCAAACACATGCACAGTGCAAACTGGTTTGAGTCAGCCCTCATGCTTTGCTAGGAAGGGGCAGCAATACTGACAGAACATCATCCTGCAGGCAGCACCAGAACATGCTTTAGTTAAAGATCGACCTTACTTTGACCTTACGGAAAGACGGTGGGTCTTACAGCAAACTGTTACCCTGAGCAGTAGGTAGTGAGTGGCTGGCAGGACAGAGGGGATTTAGTGTTTCTGTAGAATACATCTCCATTGACACAGTTTTATGTGGGCATGGGTATGACATACTTTAATCCCCATGAAGCTCTGCCACACACTTCCAGAAGTGAACCCTACATTGCTGAGAAAGGACCTGTGACTATAAAAGCACAAAAACACTTGTTTTGCAGAAGGGGGATAAGCAACTTTAGTTCAACTGCAGCAGAAAGAAATGGGATGACTTGGACACGTACCTCTTCCACTTTACACTGTGTACCCAGAGCGATTACCAAATATGAGCCTGTAGCCAAAGAGTCAAAGACAACACTCAGAGAAGCCTATTTCTGGGTTTCAAGTGTGCTCTAACTGCAGAGGTCCTACTCAATTTATCTTTTCAGGTATTCTGCCAAAGAAATCCAGGTAGAGATTATGGGATACAGCCTGGAAAAACAAAATACCATCAGATATTAAAGGTAGAAGCTGTTTTCCCTCTCTTTCTCTTGGTTGAAAGGACAACTCCACCTGATTTCTCCCACATCTTTTTCTTGGTCAGGCTGATACTTGCATCACCTGCAGTCAGAGGAGCATCAGACTGGTAGTGTTCCATGACTTCAATAGACATGCAAATAATGAGGCTGACTAAATGCCCTCAGTAACTTTTGGTTTATGTACAAGTTCACAGCACTCTGACACTTTCAGGAGATATTAAATACCTCATAGAATTGGGCCAATAGCCAGGGCGCAGATCTGGCACATGGAAAATAATAAGTGGAGTATCTCCTTGTAACCACAGCAACTTGGAAAACACAGTGAAAACAGTGCATATCCCTGCAGAATTACTGAGGATGAACAGACACGCATTTGTGCAATACTGAGACTAATAATATAATGATGCTCCTGAATTGCAGAAAAAATCATCCTTCACGCAGATGTGAATGTCAGAAAGCCAGATGTTGTCTATTGATATTAAAACTTCCTATAATCCCCTAAAATGTGTTGGATAACATATAGGGAACTGATTGTACCACAGCTGAAAGGAGCAAGAACAGTCCTGACAGTTACACAACTAAACACATGGCAATATTGATTGTATTTTAGAACTTATTCTTCATCAAGCTTTCATGCTTGTTTTTTAACAGACATATTCATTTACTTCCATGTGTGTAGAGATCTCATCCACATTGCTAGAGTTTGCATCAAGACAGACATGGCTTTGTAATGTAATACTAAGACAGAATGGTAGTCAAGTGTCTTGAGATAGAAGCTCTGATGCAGAAAACCTGAAATTATTATGCACTCCAGCAATTTCATCGCAGGGGCTGCAAAGTGGAAACTGTAAACTAACACTTGAAGATAAAAAAATGTAATCATAACAAAAAAATACAAGAATGTCTATGGTCAGAACCAAAGCGACAGTGGGTAATGCAAGACCCTCTTGACTCTTGCTGAGTTACTTGGCGAGTGATTTTCTTGTCACAGTCAGGGTGGAGGCACATTCAGTTGAAAAGGGGATGCAGATGAATCTTTATGCAAAACTTGAATGAATGCTTTGGGAGTTCATGGACTGTTCATTAATATTTTCTTCCCTAGTGGCTAAAACTGGTGTTTGCATTTCACTGTTTTCAGGTGTTTTTGTTATTAAAGATAGATATTACCTCCAAGATATTAATAGTATCAAGCTGTGAAGAAGCTCATAGCAATGCAGAGTTCTTAAATCTGTGGCTTTACCCAGTGACAGAAAGAAGTCTCAAATAAGCATAAAAAACTAATGATCTTAAATAACTTGTGATGGGTTCAGTTTATAAAAAGAAAGCCTAGTATTTCAAGGTAATCCCTTTATTAACTGTTCCATGATAATAGTAAAAAACCTGAGGGCACAGCATCATTGTGCTTAACACTATTTGCATCGTTTTCACAGAATCCAAGATAAAGAAAGGCCAAGAGGCATCCTAGGAGATTAACCCCATCCAGACAAATGCCTCCAGTGCTGTAGATCTCAGACCCCTCTTGACCAATTTGTTGGCTTTGTTCTCTTTTTGTAAGAAAGCTTTGCTAGGAATTGCAGTTATACACAAGGTAGCTACTTACACGTACACTTTGCTCTTTCACACTGATGAATCCACTCCAACCTCACTAGATTGTTCTAGAGGCTAATAAAAGAGGACAGAGAACTCTGCTTTATGGGAAGTGGACCAAGGAGAGACCAAGTGAGATGCCCAAAAGAAAACACATAGCCTGCAGCAGAGCCAGAAAAAGAATCATTGAAGCTAAGTGTTGTCAGGTGCCTATTGAAAAACTGCAGCTGTGTTTCCCACTGGAGAGCTGCTGATCATAAACCCATGATCTAAGGGGAACAGAAATACCATACACTGTTAACAAAGTCTGTTCCCATCATAAACATACATTTATCTAATCACCCTCACTCTCAGACCTGGATTTTTTCTCCGTAAGGCACTAATGTGTCACAACAATTACCTGAATTGATGCCAAACTAACTGTTGTTTGTAATTGTTTTGAATAGCTCAAGCTCAAAGCTCTGCCTTGTTTTTTTTGTTTGTTGTGGGTTTGGGGTTTTTTTAAATACCTTTTACCTCACACCTTCTTCCATAGACTTGGCAGCTTAGTAAGAAAATAGACTATAAAGCGATTCTTCCAAGATATGAAAGTCCATTTTAATTAAAATATAGTGATTCTTTAAGAAAATAAAGGAGAGGAAAAAAGGTATATTTTTAATAGATGTGGTGACAGTCACATATGTCAGGTGAGTAACTTGGAGGCAAGTCTTGTTTTCTGCACAAATGCCTTTGGTCAAATCCCTCTCAGAGCTGATATTGGTAAGAAGCAAATTTTCAACTTGCTGAAAGAGTTTACTTCCTCTTTCTTTCTTTCACCTTTGAGCAAATGGGGAAATCTAAACCTTTCAGATGCATTAATCTTGCTGCTCTGGTGAGGTGCTCCATCACCCTCAATCACTTTCAGATCTAATAAGCAAAGCAATGCCAACCCTCCAGGGTGATAGTAACCCTTTCCACACAAACGTTTTCCAATACTGATTTTTCCATTAGGTTCTTGATCCTTTTGGGATGTATTGTTCCGACTTTATGAAATGAAATCTGAAGCACACTGCCTCTTAAGGAAGAAAAAGATTTTGCCCACAACATAAAGTATTACTGTTGAAAAGCGGCCATGTCTGTATGTGCATGTTCCTGTGTGCACTTGCACCACTTCCCTCTGCCAGAGGGTAGCAGGAGCATCCAGCAAGAAGCTATAATATACCAAAGTAGCAAAAAGAAATATCCAAGCTATCTAGACACTTCCTGCAGATGAAGAACCTGTATTTTACTCTCACTGTCCCTTTGAAATTTCAGATGCTACAGCTGCATGCACAGATTTTCAGAAGCAAAGGTACCTTTTGCAGCCTGAGTAGAAGCTTTGGGAGGAGGCTCATAAAGGACTGTCCCAGCTGTCTGCAGAGTGGGCCAGGATGGTGATCTGGGAGCTCTGACATGCATTCCTGCTATCTCCATGTGGTGGGGAAGGAGTTGCAACCAGACCTGAGGGCCCAAGAGCAAATAATTACTTGGTATTGGCACCTTCTGGTAAAGAAAACAGGAACTGCCAAATCTGATCGGTTCAGTGGCTAATTCCAACCACAACTTGCAGGCTGGGACAGGGGCCTCTGTTGTGGATAGTGAATCACTAACCAGCTCAGAGACATTTTCTTCCATTAGTCAGAGGAAAGCCTGAAGACTGACAGTTTATTCCACTTCTGTTTTTAATTTTCACTTTGTGGTTAGCATTGAAAAACTAATAAACATTTAGCACGCCTACCACATAATTTTAAGTTTGCCTGCACATATAGGAGCTGTAGGGAGCAAACACTATCACTCACAACAGACTTTAAATCAAACAGACATTCATTTGTCTCCACCAAAGAAATCATAATTTTTCTCCAGTGACAGTTTTTCAACTCCAATAAATTTGAAATCAATCGTGTAAACCTGAAAACAGGATAGAAAAATAAATGTTTGCTAAAATATATGTGTTTTGTGCAGATTTAATACAGGTTGAAAATATTCCCACAATTAATTTGTTCTAGATGTTTTCCAGTTTTTAAGAATGTTCTCCTCCTGCAGCCAGTTCAGCCACACAGTGGAAGGTTCCTGGAATTACATCAGCCTATTTCTGACTACTTTCCATGTATTGATATTGAAAGTCTCTTAAATTATTAAGATGCCGTTATTTTTAAGTAGCCTATAGATCTAACCCAGCATAACAGCCTGCCATTCAAATGATATGTGCTTAAGCCCATTAACAGCCAAAATAAAACAGGACGTGATTTCCCTCAGCTTAACACCCTTTCCCATTTCCAGATCTCTTCCTCCATCACTCATGAGCCTAAATAATACAAGACATTAAGCTGCCTTTCTGTGACAGATCTGAGATGATACCTCAAACAGCTACATTTCCCTTTGTGCAGCAGGTTCCTAATGAGTTCTTATGTGCTGGCTGTGTCCTTGCTCAGGTTTCTGTATCCTCCAGGACTCTCTGTACCATGCTCCACAGTTTTCCTGGTGCTTCTTTTGAGAAGCCCAGCAGCCACCCCAAGCTGGGGCAGTGTTTATATTCCTTCCTCTCTCACTGCAGCAACTGCTTAGATAACCAACACAGCTCTGTGTCTTCCTGGCCAAAAAAGCACAAACACTTACCTGAAAAGCAGGTCATTGAGGACTGTTTATAAGGGCTCAGATTGATTCTGAAGGGTTAGGGTTAGGGACTACATCAATTGCACTTCCAGCTTTCAAGTATACTTATTCTGCCCTACTGGGTTAAACAATTACAGTTTCTAGCATTTCAGTAAAAAGGTGTCAAT
Organism: Serilophus lunatus; assembly: GCA_013399895.1. NCBI lineage: Eukaryota > Metazoa > Chordata > Aves > Passeriformes > Eurylaimidae > Serilophus > Serilophus lunatus. The sequence continues at coordinate 642,461 of VXBA01005476.1, forward strand.
TTTCCCACAACTGTTACTAGCACTCGAATACAGTATTTCAGTCATTTCTGTTGATACTAAATGATCCACCATCACACAGTCTACTTCCAGGAAACATGTTTCTTTCTAACTGTCTACAAATTGAAATGGGGGCCCAGAATGAAAGAAATCTGATCTGTGAGGAAATTCAGATCCGGATTTGAATTCAAGTCCAAACATGGCATCTGGTTTAGAGAACATAACCACACACATATCACACACGCAGAGATCTGCAGTCCCCTGGGGGTCCACACCAGTGGCCAGAATGTATTTCACCCTTGCCCAATAGTCAGCAATACACTAGATAATATATTTTCTATTAATTTCTGTCTTTACTCACAATGTTTACAAAGAAAATGGGATGTGTGTTACTGGGGGAAACAGGATATAGCCAGGGGAGAGTTTATACACCACGAAAAGGACTCCCTCCTCTTCTTGCTGCTGCAGGAGTTCAAGGCTCTGCACTCATAGCTCTTGAAAGATCTTGAAAGATCTGCCAAGGTCACGTAAGATAAAACGCTGTTCCCTCGAAACCCCCAAGCTCCTGGGAATCCCCTCTAAAGGCTGCAGAAGAGTTCCATGTGTCCAGCCCACGCGGCGCCGCGAGATGGGGCTCTCGGCGCACGGACAGGGCAGTCGCAGGGAAAGGCAGGAGCCTTCCCAGGAGACACACAAGCACCGGGAATAGGATGTAACAGCGCTGAGGCTCACCTCCCAACGACACAGGCAGGCTACCCTGGGCCCCTTCAAAACTGCTTGAGGAACCAAAGAGCAGCAGTCGTTTTTTGCATGCCAGCTGTGGGGTCTCACTGCCTGAGAAATAGGAATCCAGGGTCAGACCTGCCACTGGGAGACTGGCAAATGCCAGTTTTCCTGCTGAAGTTCTGCCCAGGAAGGCAAGATTCACCCGGGAGGACAGGCAGATGGGAGCTGGCTATTGATGCCAAAACCTTCCCACTGAGACCCCGGCAGGAGCTGGCATGCTGAGAAGGCAGAGTTGTCTGAGGTGTGTGCTCTAGCCAGTGAGCCACAGCATACAGTGAAAGGTGGATCTTTCTGGGGAGTGTTTTGAAACAGAAGACAGCATCTCAGTTTAGAAAGAGAAGAGCCCATTCACCAATAGCGAACATCTGAGACAAAACCCCTGGCTGGATCAGCCACAGTGGGGAGAGTTGGCAAAGGGGAATTGCAGGCCTTGCCCAGCTGAGGTTCTACATCAATGCTTGTCAGGGACACCAGATGAATTTAAAATCTGTTTTTTGCATAAAAGAGGGAGAAGGATATTTGTAATGCTCTTTCCTATTTTAAAAGGACTTCGAATATCTGGAAGGATACATAAAGAGGAAAAATAATCTGCTGTTAAGCCCAGAAGGCTTAAGATTGGGTGCCCCTGGAGGCTTGTGTACAGGACATTCCCCAGTTGTACTGCTGAAAAGAAATATGAATAATATAAACAGCAGGTAGCTCCACAAGAGAGCCAAGACTGGGGGAGATGTCTCCAGGCTTTAAACAAGCTCCTGCAACAGAGGCAGGGCCACAAGAAGTCCCCTTGTAAAGCAGCCTTTTAAACTCTCACCTAAGTCTGATGCAGACGGCATTCACACCCTGCAACTTGATTCCACCCGGGGGCACCACTGCCTCTTTGTTTGATGTTTGCTCACATTCTGCACAGGAAAGAGCTGAGCTCAGATGATCTGTTACCAGACTGAGCCATGGGCCACCCAGATCAGCATGTCCCTAGTCCTGCTGTAGCAACTGTGGGTCTTCCAGACAGCTGAGTGTGTCCAGGTACACAATGTAGGCTTGTGGGTTATTGACCATGTAGACATTCCAAAAGCCCAGACATCCAGGACTGCTCACACAATGTGGAGCTCTCACCCGCATTTGGATCCTACACTTCGATGATTTCACATGATGGGTCTGGTCCTATGGGGAAAGCTCTGCATTGACAGCAACACACAGAGGTGAGGTATTCGAAGGCATCCTGCTACATGCTGTGATTCTGCACTGCTAAGCAGACTGCAGAAACTGTTCTTAGTGATCTCTGAGGCGCCTACAAATGCATGCATCCACCTTCGAGAGACAGTGAGGGTGTGGTTGGAATAGAAGGCGATGAGACCAAAGAACCCAGTAAGAAACAGGAGTACAAGAGAAGCTTCAGCAGGGGAGAGAAAGTATTTTCTTGCATTGAGGCTGAGCAAGTAGGTGCCTCCCAAGGAGACTGTTCAGGGTGCTCCTTTTCCCTTGGCAGCAGAGCAAGTGCATCTGCTAATGAATAGGACTCTTAGAAAGGCAAGGAATTTTTTTCCTCCCTACACATATTCAGAGAAGCAGAGAAGTTTTTTGTTGTTTTTTCCTTCTCCCCCCTCTTCGAGATTCTTTCATTTGTGATTTCTAATCATCATTCCACTCTTCTTTCCCCCCTTTTCTTCACTCCCCATTTGCGAGACACCCCCCTCAGGCTTGGCATCACTCCAGACCCAATGAACTCCAGGAAGGGTTTTTTTCCCTCCTTTCCTCACCACCACCTTCTCCTTCCTATTCAAACTGAACTTGTGGACAAAATAAACGTTGGCACTGGGTCATTGTCCTTCCCCTCCCAATCAGAGGATTCTGAGAGAGGATTAAACTAATCTCATACATTGACTCACTCCCGGGTGCTGGCCTGGACTTCTGCCACGCAACGAGAAGGCATCAAGTGCAATGTCTCAGTAACATGTTTTTGCAGTGACTTCCTATGCAAAGGCAGTGAAAGGACTCGACTTGGGAGCAGGCGGTTCTATATTGTGCAATGTCAACACAGTCACCACGTTTAACACATTGTCTTGATTTAAAAGGAAAAAAGAAAAAAAAACACCGAAGAAAAGAAAAAAGTCTAGAAGCCTCAAGAAATGTACAGTCCACTCAAGCCAATCATTGAAGCCCTTCTGCATTGGCTCATTTGTTAATTAATACTTAGGCAAAAGTACTGGAAGCTGTGCCATGACGGAAGGGTGACTACTGGGCATCAGACTTCCTGGAATGAAATAAAGCTGATGAGCTACATGAGCAACTCCATCATCCTTCATTGAGTTACACAAAGAGAGCTCTGTCCAAGAATGCCAAAAGATTCAGCAGACAACAGGCCCAAAACTCAGCAGTTTGTGAGTCCTATGGGACAACATGAGTTAACTTTGATGCAGCTTGTTTTTAAACTCTAGTGGGTTTTAATTGGTCAAGTTAAGTCAACCTCAAGGCTTTCAAAGAGTCAGGTGATCAATAAAGACAGAATTGCACAGATGATTGTGGATCACAATTTGCCATCAATGAGAAGTATACGCAACACATTTTTGGTATGCAGTGACACTCATTCAATGCTTGGAACACTGAGGTGTACAGATATAGAGGAGCTATCATCAAATAGCTACAGTGGTTGTGGTAACAGTATAATCCATAGAGAGACAGGCTGAGGGAGAGTTACAGAGCTCTGCCAGGTCAGATGTGAATTGGCTCTGCTGCTGCAAAGCCAGCTAATGTAAAGCTCATCTGCACAGCCAGGTGGCTCTGAGTCAGGGGGTTAATACCTCGTTCTGTCACAGATACCTCCACATCCTTCAGCAACACATTTAACCTGTCCCTGCTACAGCTCTCAGTTTTAGGTAAAGCTAAAACAGCCAAGTACATCTTCCTATCCCACTCTAGCACCCTTTGTGAGCAAACTGACAAAAGGGAAAAGGTAGCTGGGAAGAAATAACTGGAGAAAAATTGAATAGGTAAGACATGACCAGAAGGTAAAACCCTTCCTAATCCATCAGCAGCATGTTCTAAGGGAACGAATTCTCATTCCTGCCTCAGACCCTCAGTTGACGATTAAAAAGCTCTGAAACAATCACAGATAGCAAACAATTCCAGTCACAAACACCCAAGCACAAATGTCTAGGTGGTTTGTCAGTGAGCAATTAAATCCTGTGCTGAATAAAAATGTTAAAAATGCATCACATTGTAGCTTTAAATAGTCTCTTGTTGGAACAGTTGGTCTCACTGCCAACTCAAGCTTGGGTAAACTGTTTTTGCCACTGCTGGGATTCTCTGAATGTCCATCAGGCAGTTGCATCACACACTGAATAGTTTGGCATTACCTTATGCCTTAAGGGAAAGACAGAAGAAAATGAACTAGCAGCCTGTTTTCTCTGTCTACTTATTTATTTACTTTGGTGAGGAGCTTTTTTATTTTCTCTTGTTTTGGGAGTATTTTTTTGTCCTTTTTCCCTCCTTAGCTATGGGTAACTTGAGTGCACAGTAATAAAAAAGGTGGTGAGTACTTGGGAAGTGTAAGTGGGCATGTAGAAGGCAAGGGAGAAAAGAAAAAACGTGAGTCAAAGGATTAAATCCAAATTCCAGTCTGGGACTTTTTAACGAAGATGGAATACTGACTAGTTGAGCAAATTAAGCTTTTTCAAGGGGGTCTGGGGAAGCGATTGGTTTCTATCCAAGCAGAAAATGTCATTCTTCCCCATTGGTACCAGTGAAAATAAGAGAGACAAAACACCCCCAGCCCTGCCCTGAGAAATCTGAAAGGATGGGAGAACAGACAAGGACAAACAAGCAATTAAAAGGAAATTGCTTCTCCCTCCCCCCCAATCTTTTCTTTCTTCTCAAATGAAAGTGGAAAAAATTGATTAGGGGGTCAAAAGGAGGAAGGACTGAAGAACTGCATCATGTGCAGTGCCACGTGAAATGGCCACTCTGCTCCACCAGGGTGTGGGCAAAAACATGCTGCAGTGATGGAGTTAAAGTCCTACAGGAACAGACAAAAACTCACTTCTCAACCTGTTTTGTTCCTGCCTCTGAAGCTTAATTTCACAGTTACAGTTTCTCTGCCTAAATCAACCTTGTCATCACTTGAAAATTTAAAATATTTTCACATATGTTGTTACTGCCTTATCAAGCCACCAGGCCAGCTTTTTATTCTTCCTCCTCTACCATCTTTCTTGCTGTGGTTTCCCAGAGGACAGCCAGCACACACTGAGCAGCAGCTGCTCCGAGCTGGAAATCAATGCTTGCATAGCATGTCAGCAAAGGGGAAATGTGCCCTCATCTCAGTCAGTGCAATAGCTAGTCCCATATCCTACTCAAGTCTGCCTTAATCAGTGGATTAACTAATATTAGGCTAGCAAAGTGGATAAAAGGGATACTCAGTATTTGTTACCTGCACAGAGCTATGGACAGTAGCTTTGTTGACTTCCCTTGGAGCCCAAAGCACAATAGCCACACAGGAGAGGGAGGCACAATTCATGGGACACTAAGTATAAACTTTATTTTTTCATTAGTACAGTACGTTTTAAGGAAGAAAAAGCTTTGCATCAAATCTAGAGTCCCTTGTATGCCCAGTGGTCTCACCAGAAGCTAACAGGCCCCAAGGGAAAGGAATTTTTCCATCTTTCCTGAGCTAAAAATACGAAAAATAGAGATGATACCACTGTGAGACTAAGTTAGCAAAACAGCACCTGGCAGGATGCCACTTAGAAAAACAGTTGCTTAGAATAGCCTGGAAAACAAGTAGTTTGACAAACATAGCCTGTGTGCTTTTCTGTAAGAATTACACAGATGCTCAATAAAGCTGATTTAGTGTTTCACCGATACACTGGGTCTGTGCCTTCATTGTCACTATCAATACTTCTCCATTAAATTCTTCCAGTCTCCAACTATTTTCAGCCCAGAAACTTCACAAGTCAGAAAAGCATTTTCAGTGTTGGTAACTGGCTGAGTTTCTCTTTTCTGGACTTCTTCAGTGTTCCCCTGAACACATGTAAAACTTTAGCTTCTATACTATCTTTTGACATGGAGACCCTCAGGCTCTAATCTGTAAGGTATTTCAGATGCTATTTAAAACACCAGGCAGTGATGTACATAATCAGTTGGCAGTTTGTATGCCCCGCAAAATTCTCAGCTCGTCTCATATGAAAACAGTCCTTAACACTTTACATGAGGGGAAATAAGAACCTTCTCTCCTCCGTATTCAAGCTGTCTCATACAATGAGCTAGGGTAACTCATATCAGGCAGCTCAGCCGAGCAGAACACAACATCAGAGATCCTAGAGTATATTTTGCTGAAGCAGCTGAAAACCCTCTTCAGACACCCACTAATTCCACCTTACACTACAATATACACCTTTGCACAGCTTGGACGGCGATATCCTCACAGCCACGACAACTGTGAATCTGTCAGCAAAACACTATGAGAAATCATATCAAACCCACCAGATGTCTTGAGAAGCTTGAAAACAGCACATTTGTAAGTGTTTGCTAGAGGTCAGCATATTTCCAAGGAAACCTGAGAGAAAGTATCATTGATTTGAAATACAACCACTCAGAATTTTGATCAAAGTGAGAAATCTAAGACATTTTGTTAAGCTCCACTTCAGTATTTCAAACTCATGTGTGACTCCAAAAATGAAGTGACAAATTCGTTGTGAGGAACACATTGATAATGCAAAGGGAAAAGCCAGATGAATTTCTACGAAGTGTGAAGGTTGTTTCCAGCATCTCTCCCATTTGACGCTCATAACCAAGAAAGCTTTCTATAGTAATTTAAACTGAGCGAGACCTACTGCCAGCAGTAGGGCTTCTGACCCTCATTTCACCACACACTCTCTACACACTCTGGTGCTAGGGAAATTTATCTCAAGGAAACTCCTCAGGCGTACGGCATTACTGACACCAAATGTTTAGAGGAGTTCTTGCACATGGCAAAATGAGAATAATGTCTAATATAAAAATACAAACACTTAAAAAGACAAACATTTTAAACCTCCTGTACATCAGAGAACCAGCTGAGCATTCTCTACCTCCAACTCAAACTTCCTTTGATGATGCTTGGCACCTTATTTTTTCTATTCTATATTTTTGTCTTAACTAAAGCATTTGATACGGATCTTTGATGAAGGTAATCTATTTATCCATCTGAGATATTCACTCTGTATATTACTGGTTTATATAATGAAGTGACGTCCCTATTTACAAGTGGCTTCACAATCCAATTGCAAGTGCCATGCAGACAGAAATTCCTGGGGAAGTTTAAGGAGCAGCAGGGCAGTCAGTCTGCATGGGGCTTTCATTTTGCCCTACGAGTCTTCTGCTCAGAAGGGCCAGGTTCAGTAACCCAGAGGTCCTGGGTAACCCAGAACAACGATGCCTCACTCACATGTCCCAGGCTTTGACTGGTACTACGGCAACAGCTAAGCCTGGCTGGGACATTTTCATTATACTCTCAGTGCTTGAAAACAAACAAATTTGTACAACACACACAAACAGTCCTTTCTAGTCTCTTTTAATGGCACTCTGAAGACCAGACTGTCAATTGTCCACTGTGTTCTCAACAATTTGCTAATGATAATTAAAGATGCTCAAAGTTTGCCAACTATTTCAGTACTCTATTTAACTATGAAGATAAGGGTTCAGGAGGAAAGCAAATGAAATGAACTTGATCCAAGGAGGAGGTGTGACCTACAGAGGAACCCAGAAGGCCATAAAGATAGCAAAGGCAGAGTAAAATGTTCTCTAAACCACACAACAGATACACAGAGAGATGATGCCAAAATCCTGGAATGAGATTACAAAAGCAAGAGAGTGAGTGGATTCTGTTTTCCTTTCTCTCTATAGGATTCCATCCCAAAGAAGTTGCTTAGACAACGACAACCCCCTACCATGCAATCTGTGTATGAAGAAAAACAAATCTAGGCTGTAGCAATAGGAAGATCATAACCTGAGTTGGTTTGATTCTTGTTGGGTTTTTTTCCTTTGGCTAAGAAAAATTAAACACCCCTTGAGTGCCCATTTCTGAAGAAAAGGACCATATTTTCCCCATGGGCTGTGAGACATTGGGCATGCATCCCCCAGAAAACAGAAGAGCAGGTAGAGGAATAGAAAAAGAAGAGCTGGCAACTGTAACTGGATGCACAGCTTCGGCTGCTCTGAAGTTCTGCTGTATTAAGAGTCCTGTATAAATTCTTGAATCCAGAGAAGGATTCAGTTGACCCATGCAAGATCATTCAGGTGAGCTACTAGTTTACATTTTTATTTTTAATAAGGTCTACTGTGACAATATAAAAAAAAATCGAGACACTAAGAAAACATTGATGGAGAAAAAATGATCCTTAAGGAAGGTTGAAGGGGGAAGAAAGAGAAAGAGAAAGAAAACACAGCAAGTACAGAAGGAAAAAAAAAAAAAAATCAAAAAAACTGTCCTGGATGTGAAACAGGTGGCTCTCTGGGACCCTGGAAGAGGAAGGGTATGCCTACTCTCCATCCTAGTCATTGGGAAAGTCAGATCCAAAGCCTATTTGAGTTAGTTGGTCTTGCCTCTTTGTCTGATATGGATGGAGTTATAGACCAATTTGACACCTACACTTCTCCAAACACTTTTCACAAAGTCAAAGCGTAAAGTCTTCTCCCAAGTAACAGGCAATAGGAGAAAAGGAAATGGCCTCAAGTTGCACAAGGGAGGTTTGGATTGGATATTCAGAAAAACATCTTCACTGGAAGGGTGGTCAGACATTGGAACAAGCTTCCCAGGGTTCAGTCACCATCCCTGAATGTATTTAAAAGGCATGTAGATGTGGCATTTAGAGACATGGTTTAGTGGTGGGCTTGGCAGCTCTGGGTTAATGGCTGGACTCAGTGACCTAAGAGATCTTTTCTAACCTAAATGATGCTATGATTCTAGAACACCACATCTTTAGAAAAATACTACAAAAATATATTTAAGTCTTAGAAGACAGCAACCAATAAGATCACATACTGACTGCATGTTTATAATCTCAAGCTTATACTTCAATTACATTAATTTACCATGTAATCACTTTTTTGTTCGAAAGGAAAATTCTTGTAAATCCAGGACACTTACCTATTTTCTTTAATACTTTACTTCCAAACCAATCAAATAAATGGGCATCTGACCTGTGTTTATTAAAAAAATAGCTTTCACTAACTTCCAAACTGGCAGAATAAAGCAATGAAATGTCATGTCTATGTAAAAGTGCAGACACAGAAATTTGAACTGTATTCATTAATTCTTAAATCACACTTTTTCCCCTCTAAATGACTAGGACTATAAACAAATAATCAGAGAACGTTATTAAATGCTTCTTTTGAATCTGTGTATATTAATACTCAATTAGCTTTTATTACTTGAATTATTTCTGTAAAATATATTCCTACTAACTTTCTAAGAAATTCAAAATTTTCTTGAAAACAAATCAACAGACAAAAGCAAATGGAAGTCTACTGCCTGTAAAAGTATATTTCCAATGTGGTTCCTTTCAGTGAAATTTATTTTAAAAATCTTTTAAATTTGTTGGTCAATTTTTTTGCAAATCAGCAACACTTTCCTAGGCTGTTTTGCATTTATAAATTTTAACTCATCTACTAATAACTCAGGAAGTATTTCATGTAAATATTCACATGTTTGAAAGCTTGCAACATCATACTGGCAGGTTTTGATGTTAGCACTTTTGGGACAAATTGTCCTTTTTTTAACTTTCACACTGCCAAATTCATCCAAAGTAGAAGCCAATTCTTTACCAAAAAAAACAGGTATTTCTCATTCATGTCAGATTCTTTCTGACCAAGTAGAAATAACTCCACGAAGAAGCAGGGGGAACTCAGCTCACAGCACTCCTTGCTCAAAATGCATTTGACTTGAACCAAGTATTTGGCCCGGCAGTGACAAATCAGGACATAAGGTGGCATTATTGCCCTTCCTTAACTGTCTGCAGAGCCAGAGTCCAAATCTGCATGTCAACAGTGCTACAACCAAGCCTTTTGGTACTCCAGAAACGAAACAGTAAAAAAGACCCAATGAAAAAAATCTAGTCTGCAATAAGATGCATTCAGAAAACTACACACAGACAAGTCCTGATTGTACCCCAACTTAAAATTTTCCCTGAATACTGTGTGTATAAAGTGGTCTGACTGAAAAAATAACTATTAGGCTTATAGTTCATTATCTATACAGGACTTCTAAAATAACATTTTGAAAATCTGGACTTCATTTGTATCCTTGGCTCAGTGTTCAGCTGTGATTGCCCATAGAAGGATTTCCCATCAGATTAATACAGATGCTCAGAACAAGAAATGAGAAAGCAGTTGCAAAGGATAAAGAAACTTGGTTTCATATATTTTCAGTTCGCACAAAGGATTTGAAGCTTCTATTTTTGGCGTTTGTTTTTTAAAGAGAACTGTACATTTCAGGTACAAACTTGAAACTGCAAAACAGGAAATCGATCTCTTTTTTTTGTCCTGTTTAACACTTGGTGTATTTGGATTGAGAACCATTTTTTTTTTGTCTCCTATGAAACTAGTAGTACGATTTGACTTAGCTCAGACATGAAAAACAGAGGAATAAGCTTAGAAGAGCAAAAATAAACCAAAGGGCAGTTTAGGTGAAATTGCTAGGTTTGCAGTGAATGCACTATCTCAAGATCTGGCAATACACTCTTACTCATTTGAGAATACCTAGGATCCTACAAAGCTCAGTATTGCTTCAATTCTTCTCAACACTTTTATCAGTAACCAGGTAATAAGCATAAAACTTCTGATAATATAACGCACATATCTCTCAGTAATAAATACTAGAAAGTGTTCAAAAATCCTATGGGAGCTGGACAATTCAAACAATTCGTTTCACTACCTGTGTATGCAAAATTGAGGGAGAGTACAATACTCTGAACAGCACCAGTGCTTAGAAGGAATTGAAGAACACAGAGGGCAAGAAAGTCAACATAAATTCCTCCTATACTGTTGGGACAAAGGGATGTGTGAAGGGAAGAAAGGTCCAGTGGCTTAGGGAGACACTGGTGGAAGTCAAGTATAAAAATTATATGAACTTGTTAAAGACACAAAGGACTGCCAGCTGGCAGAGGTGAAAAGAGATCAGACTGTCCAGCCTAACAAAAAAAAAAGACTAGAATGAGACCAACAGCCACAAGTGAGCATTTTTCCAGTTCCAGGTACATATGGGATCTTTCATTCAACAGTTAGAAGTTACTGCTCTACAATGGAAAGAGGGTGAAAACTTCAATTAACACCAGCAACTAAACCCTGGAACTGTCTCTCACACAGTGATACTCTCCTCTACCAATTTAAAATCAGGGCAGATGCCTTTTGGGAGAGGATGCTTTAATCACATACAAAACCTCAGTGTAGAGACAACTAAGAAAATTGAAGAGCTATATGGTGTCAGAGGCAAAGTGGCCTCTTTCATGTTTAAAGCTCTGTAAACACGTGATTTTATGAAACAAAATTCATTGCAATATCCTCAGCTATTCAGACTTATTCATTCATTTCTCCTAATAAAACATGCTCATCCCTAATTTCTTACTATGTATCTAGCATGAAACTCACAAACAGAAGGTCCATGTCTGTGTGGATACAGATTTAAAGAGGAAAAGCTCTGCAGGTGTAACACAGACTATCAGTGTTCTCATCTGCAAATCCTGTGCCATTTGAACACTGAGACAGGGGAGCCAGAAAAAAGCAATAGTGGGAGCACATAGTGAAAAACCATCAGAAATTCAAGACAGCTCTGAAAAGGGTTTGTTTGCTCTTGGTTACCGTGGTGGTGGCAGTTGGGGTAAGCTCCAATTGCATCTGACCATTGCAGCACTTTACTGAAATCACAGTCCAAGAGATGCCAAGCACAAAGGCAAATTTAAATAAGCACCTATCTCTAGTTCCATTAATCATGAGGTCCTGACAGTCTTTGGATCCCACTCTCCTCTTCCCCTTCTTGCTGTAACTCTGAAGGGCCCTCTTTTATCAAGTCCATTCAGCCAGGACCACCATCTTCATGAAAGCACTCTGTGTGGCACTGGCTCACTGTCAGATATGGCTCCATTTCATTTCATTCCATCACCAAGAGACCCCTGACATGGTTATTAATCATGGCCTTACTGACAGGGCACTGAACTGTCTGGAGATGAAACTTCATATTCCCGTCCAGGGCTCCCCAGGTAGGGCATGGAATTTGTTTCATCTTTGTATAATCAAGAAATGGAGCACATTAGGGGAGCGAATTAACCCCAACTTCAGGTTCATAAAGGTGTCCCTGCTCTGTTTAATTAAATCTGTCTTAAAACCTCCTAATCCCAAACTAAAGACTTAATAATGTTCAGGAACTTCTTTTTCCTTACAAGTATAATCTGCTGATGGCTTACTATTGAAATAAACATGCTGCTCCTTCGCCTGACCTGGCCAGTACAAAGACCAAAACCCATATGACTAAGACCAGCTTCTCCCCAAATGGCAAGCAGACAGTCCACCATGGAGGTTGTGAATGCCATTAGTCTAAAAACCATTTATTTTAATGCTCCAGAGTGTCCAAGTCTGTTCAAAACATAACAAATATAAAAAATAAAAATCAAAAATGAAAGTCAAATCAGAGTGTGAAGATTTGATTCTTTCTCTGAATATGCAGAGAGCTGTCCTTTTAGACCAAAGATGGTAAATCCTTAGCCATGGGTTTTGAGTATTACACATTAATTAGAGAGAGTCTTGAGGCACCAAATATCACTCCAGGTCTGTTTCAGTCTTGTATCTGATAGGAAATCTGATTTTGTAATTACTTCTTTAAAAAGTGAAGATTTGATTCAGATTATGATTAGCAAAATTCATACCTAGATCAGAGCTTTCTTCCCTCCATTAACACAGGAGATTAGATTTGGAATTTTGGTACCAGAACTAAAGCATCCTGAAATATTGATCTCAGCATCTTTTTAGTCCCAAGAGGTACAAAACCATCATCAGAATTTTAGAAGTCAGCTTGTGGAAAGCAGAGTGACTCTAATGAGGTCTTTGAGAAGGCAACGATAGCAAGAGAAAGTGTGATTCAGCATTGGAGAGGAAAGACAGGAGGAATAAAGCACAGATGTGCAGAGGCAGAAAGGCAGGCTGTAAGAACTGCCAACCCACACTCAAAGTGACCCATGGGAGGCAAACCTGTTCTTATTACTGTCCATCCCAAATCCATGGTTACATCCAGGTCCACATAATCAAGGGTACAACCTTTAGTATTTCTCCCTAAGATGTCCTGCCATACCTTAGAGACAGAAGACAGAGAGAAATGTCAAAGATTTGGACACAGGAAACACTGCATCCAAATAGAACATGGAGCAGATGGAAACAACTTCCACTCCTTCTTTCTCTAAGAGGATTATGTCAGCAGGGCCTGGCTGGCGTCTGCACCAGAGATGAGTGCCAGTGACCACGGCAGCCAGCCTTACCCTCCTGTCAAAGGGTTTCATTAAGACTTTGGTTCCCTGTTGCTCACATGGCGGCTTGCACGTGCTCCTTAAATATCCCTCATCCACTTCCAAGGTATTTGCTGATACAGAAATCTCTTCCTCCCCCCTTGCCCTTCCTCCCAAGGACATGGGGTCACAGAACAAGTCACCATCCTGCTGAGAAATTTTCATTACATAAGGATGGATGGAGGACTCAAGATGAATGTGTATAGTCAGAGAGGCAAACCTTTTACGACTGTACATCGTGTCTGCTCCTCTGGCCATGCCCTCAGTCAGCAAAGGGTGCATGTAAGCCATGCAGAGCACAGCAAACAGCAACAAGCCCCTTCTCCTCATGCACTGATCATGTCATGGAAAAACCAGATGAGTTGCTGCTCTTGGACAGCTCTGGGTGGTCTGCACTGGCTGTAAAGCCACACCATTGGTTGGCACCTTGGAGCCACTGTCTGAGTTTCCCTTCTTGCTATTCACAGAACATGAAAGTGAGGACGGATGTCCCCAGATATTTAGCTTCCCAGCATCCCAGGAACAATGGAGAGCTCTACCCATCCCTATTCAGGTGAGACTGAGCATCAATCCTTCCAGCAGAATATTCAATAAATCTACATGGATGTCAGATCATCCCTTAAATCTCATTTCTCTACTATTGACTTGAATAAAACCAGGAGAAAGACTTGCCCCTGACTGTACAAATAACTTCAAGGCTGAACAACTACAAAATGTGCATATAAAATTGCATATACTCCTTCAGAATAGTCATCATTTGTCAAAAATCACTTAAATTCCATTCATTTGAAAGCACTGATTCCAGGTTCAATTTCATGTCACCAGTTACTGTAGTAGCAACAATGGCTCAAGGCATGAACCAAAGCATCAGACAAGTGGAATACACCATCTGATGTGGGACTCCCAACATTTTCTCAATACTTCTCTACACATGACACCTGCATCTCTACATATGCTCAGTATGAGAGCAAAAAAGGTAATCCATAAGTTGGTATATTTGGAAAGAATATTATTTTTCTAAAAAGAAACACTAGAAATCTTTTTATGAAACCCCTTAAATCATTTGGAAAATAAGAACTACCTATACTGTAGTGTCTCTTTTCTTTCATTCTATCCCAGTTTGCACTCTGTCACTGGAGAAGACATACTTCATCTCTTTTTAATTTGGGGACTTCTTTTTTTCTGTCTTTCCAAATACTGAAAAATTTGGAGAGTGAAAAAAAAATTCACAAGTCTGTTATCAGATCCAATAAGAAATCTTTGAATTTCTATGGTACAGTACACATGAAAAAGTCAAAGAGACTGTAAAAATTAACATTTCCTATTTATAAGTCAGAGAGTATTTTTAAAAATCTATTTTTTAAACCATTTATATTATATTGTAGTTTTCATTTGATTCTTCTTAAAGCTTTACATTTCTTAATTGTCAAAACATTCAAGAACAAACCTCTCCAGAAGAACTTAGGAAACTAAACATTTATAAACTGAGCACTATTGGAACTGTCACAGCAGTTTCACTAATTATATTGTTGCCTATCAATGGGCTAACTTAAGTCCTCCTCTTTCCATAACCTTTTAGTCCTTTACCAAAGATACATAAAAACTATAAGCTACTGCTTGCCATCCAAAATGCAAAGAAAATCTTAATTCCAGGTTAAATAAAGGATCCAACTTTTAGAAAAAACCAAATATCTAAGCAATAGTAATAATGATGATAATCTGACACATTGATAGGTATCACGTTACCTGTACATTAACACACACTCTGCAGATAAACACACGTTGCAAACTACCAACATAAACTGTAACTCACAAGTGACTGGATGCAGTATCCCTGTAACCCAAGCCATAAATATGAGAGTGCCTCAGTGGCAAAAGGGTGTTTCATGACTAGTGATGACCTGAGGTAACTTAAGGCAGTTTCACTTGCATTTTGGACAGCACAGCATGTTTTTGAGAACTCAGGCTAATGCTACCATCTCTTTTGAATGTCCTTGTCTGCCCTAGATGGCAAGAAGTCCAAGCAGAGTCAGTCAGGACTCAGCCTGGACAGGATCCATGGGCACAACAGGTTCAGGCACAGGGTCAGGGTAGAGCACGCCACTAAAGCTCACTAATGCTGGCCTTGAGCACTTCCAAGATTCAGCCCAGCAATTCCTGAAAATCCTGGCACCCTACATCTAAGACACTGTCAAGGACATAATATTTAGAAACGGCACCTTAAAGTCATCACTTGGCATTAAAGAGTTTGGTTTTCTGATAAAATCCTGAGATGCAACACTAAAAATGTAACACAGAACTTTTCCCAGCCCTCTCTTCATTTTCATCACAACATCTCAATAGTCTGCAAAATTTCTGAGCCTTGGTCTTCCGTGTACTCCTCCCCAAATACATATCTTGTAAAGTGTGGAAACATGGTCTGCCAGTCTAATAATCTTTGAGAAATTACTACAAGAGTCACTGCTAATTAAAGCACAACAAAACAATGGAGATCTTTTTGAGAATATACAGTTAAATATGGGGGGTGTGTGCACAATATATGCATAATGCCTATATCTAATTCCTTTGTATTGTGAACAAGTACCTATGCAATAAGGGAAAGTCAGCAGTGTGAACCCACATTGGGTACAGCATCACATTCTGCTTTACATGCACAAATCCCCATGCAAAGGCAGATGGAGGGGCCAGTTGTTAAATCCAGGTGATTATCTCACAGGTTTGGGGTTTTGTTTTATGTTTTCTTTACCAGTAAACTGTCCATTAACTCTACTGAGAGCAGAAAGCAAAAGGAGAGGAATTTGTGAAGTTGGTAGTCCATATGGCTGGTACTGAGTTAATCTGTGTCTAAGCAGCAGGTCGCATGAGCCAGGCTGTCTGTTGGAGTTGTTAGTAACCTAGGGGCAGATCATGGAGCAGCAGGGAAGAGGATAAACTCAGCCTACAAATACAGTCAGGAATGTGGCAGGAAATTATTTTTGAAAACATACTCTGAAGCATAATAACAACAATCAGACAGTCAGACCATGTGTATGAAATCTATCTGGACTCAGGGCACACAACAGGAGTGCACACAAGTGTGTGATAAAACAGATTGGGTATGTGCCTGTGTCCATACATATTAAAACCATACACTGTTCAAATAAAAAGTACAGGCACATTAGAGTATATCTAGTCAAACATTGCTTTCCCTACAATTCTAGGCAAAACAAGAACAATTTATGGTTCATGCAAACAATCTGCCACATAGCTTTATAAAATTATTAATTATGTCAACACCAAAGAACAAAAGATAGAATTAGAAACTAAGAGGTTCAGGCCATGAAAGAAATCTTTTTTAGAAGAAAAAATCATGAGGCAAGCTCCAGGTCATAAGAATAGCACAGGAGAAAGCCTTTACACACCCACTACAGACTGTGATACTGGGCGGGGAGCAAAACAACAGATAGCTCAGAACCAATTGGCACAGACAGACACAGCCTAAGACAACCTGGAACACATCTGTAGGGCAGATCAGAAGAAGAAGCAAATCTAATTAAATTTTCTAATTTCGTTTTCAAATGATCACTCAATAACAATTTTGACTTTTTAAGTTTTTCCACCGTTCTAGATGACAATAAGACAGCAAAAATTTTCTAGGCTGGAACGTTTTATTTTTAATCGTCTTTTTTAACTTATCACAATTCCAGAAAACATTAACTCTACAGCTATCACCACCTTTAGGATGAGAAGTGGTAAACATTGGACAAGTTAAGGAACATGACAGCACACAGCTGGATAATCTGCCCTCATTTTGAGGAGAAGGGGTGAAAGCTAATCAATTATTCTTTATGACTATATAGATGCAACAGCACCAATGGCTCTACAGCCTTTCTTCTCTGGCTAGTAGAGGATGTCCAGGAGAGAATGTAAGAGCAGGGCAATGCTTCAGCCATGTAACTTTCTAGTTGTGAGGAACTTCAAGCTCAGGAATTTCTGGAAGCATTGCTTTTGTATTTACTGCTAGTGATTAGTGTACTGGTAGGATTTTTATTTTACCCTCAGCAAAGAGCAGCCCTCTTTACTGACCATAACAAATTGCAAGGCAGTTCAACACAGAGGGAGAGACTCAAAACTTCCCACCACAAGCAAGAGCAATTCTTCCCTAAACTTAAGCACCAGAACAAATCAAACATGACAGATGTCATTTGTACTACGTATTAGCACACTACAGGAAAGCTGGGGCCACCAGCAATGTGTGCTTTATAAAAAGCTCCAGCACAGACTGCACAGTTACTAGAAAAGAAAGGAAGCAATATGGAATTATTTTTATACAATGGCTCTGATACTCTTTGCAGCCACTTGGAAACACAATTTTTTTCCACAAGTGGCAAAATATTGAAAAATGAGTACAAAAGGTTGTTTTTTTAAATAGGAAAGGCTGTGCCTTGTCTCAGGTGAGCACTAGAATACTGTTCAGGTCCACACAAAGTCTGATAGCAGGAAAATTTTGACAGAAATAACATTCCCCTAGAGTAATGCCTGTCCCAAAAATTGTAGGATGACAACAAAAAATTCAGAGAAAAGCTTCTCTTGAGAATACAAATGGGCTTTGGAGGGCCATGAGACATAAACCAAATCTTAAGGGGAAGGTCAATTTAAATGTGAAATAATCTCAAATTAGGCTCCCCATGAGGGACCTTCAGTTAGAAATTGACTGCATTGTACATCCAGCAAATAGGAGGAATAGAGAGTCAATGGTTGGGCAGAAACACTGTGTGCTACTCTCTGGATTGTCTCTGTATCTGCCTACCAAGTTTCAGAGATGCTTGTCCCAGCACAAAAGGCCCTATCACACATTTTACTGCATTTCAGCCATCTCTCCTCTTTTAAGAAGGGAAGACCTGCCTAGTGGGAAAGAATCTTATTCACAGTATCCTAGGAGAAATGAGTCTTTAGTGGGTGGAGTAGATCTGAGGTCTGTATGTCTTAAACCTTATCAACTACAGGGCATTGCTATGTCCTTCACTGTCACAGGTCTGCACACACTATCAGCCCTGTTCCAAAGATCAGCAGCACTAGTAATGCAAGTCTCATGAGTGGAGCATCTCAGGAGCTAATTAGCACAGTTACACACTGCCTGAGCTGAAGATGAACACTAATCTTTCCTCTCATACTTAACCATAAGACTCCACCTTAGTCACATAGATAATGTGTCCTCAAAAGACTATGTGTGAAGTATCATCCGAATTTTAAGCTGCACGTGGAACTCAAAGTAAATAAACTGCTGTTGAACATTCTTTGCCTTGAAAGGGTTTTCCATTAGTCTTCAAGTTCTGCTTTTTTTCCCCCTCTACGGCTCCATAGCTTGTTACATTTAATTCTCACAATCCTTCTCCAGCTCTATACTAGACCTGCAGAGTGACTTCAAAGATTGCAGCTGTCACAGATCCTTAATACTGCCATATTGGTCTAGAATTCAATGTGAGATTTCTTCTAATGCTTTAGTTTGTATATAAGAAAATTACTTCCCTCCTGTATTTGCTCCTCCTCTCCCTTAACTACCAGGCCCTGTATCAGGTTAAAATATTTCTCTGTACTGAGAACCACTTGTTTTAGGAGAGCAAGAAGGAGAAAAAAGAGATGCAGCTCTTCAAAAGGCTGGAGCTGCATGCCAGTCCTGGCACCCACGCATACAGAAGCAGTGTGGAGGCAGAGTTAGATCTTGTAAATAAGTTAATTCATCAGGTATCTCAGCTGACCAGCCCAAAGGAAGACAGCACTGAGATCTCCAATGCTTCCACACTGACTACACAGCTCCCATCTCTGATGGGCCGAGGGTGCTTTGCACTGCTCAGTTCTTAAAAAGGCAAATGGAAAACTGTTCAGTTAAAGGGGAGGTTTTGTGCGTGCTAATTATAGCACACAAAACCCCATTGTCTCTGCCCAAGGCTGGGTCACACTCTGTTGTTGCAAAGCTTTTGTAACTCTACTAATGCCTTTAATATAAGCTCCTATTAATTGTATATTCAATTTAATTCCTAAGCCAACGCTACTGGATTGCACTAGCCAGGCAGCTGACTATAATTACTATGTGCTTATAGTCTGCTTAACCTGCATTTATAAAGCATGTTAATTCTCATGATTCTGTTTTAATTTGGTGCAGGATTGACAGCTTTTTGACTTTACTCCACAGATCAGATCTAGCTTAAACAGCAGCTAAGTAAATACACCATGCTATCCAGCAAATGTGACTCTCTTGCTCTGAAAGGAAGGGACACAGTTCTTCATCCTCCCTTGGGCAACTGGAACAACACTGTCCCTCCAGCTCTCTGCAAGTTGCTTTTCTTCTTGCACATATTGGCTCAATAGAAACCTTAATCTCCAAAACAGCCACTCTGTTAGAAAGCACTGACAGGAGCCCAGGGCAAACAGGAGCTCCTACGAATGTTGCAGCTACTGAGAGATCTACAGCCTTCAAAACAAGAGTCTCCCTATCCATGAAGTCCCATATTTCTAGGCCACTAGGCAATATTTAATTAATCCTAGAAATCAAATGAAGCATTTCCTCAACAGTTTCAGTCCAGATCTGGGCTCTACAGGTGAATGTAGACCAAGGGAAACGCCACTTTGTCCATTTGCTTTTTTTGACTATCTTGAAAACCTCAGAGAAGCCCTGATAAAATCCAGTAAATTGCGTAAATTGGGAGAGAAGCCAGTACCTTATTTACTCCATTGGCTGTCAGCCATATGAATTGCCATTTTAAAATGACTTAAGAGCACTGAGGCATACAGGTCTTCCTGGTGCTACTGCCATGAGCTATAATAGGATCAGGGTGCACCCTGCTTATGTTCCAGAGAGGACAGGGTGAGGGTGGGCCACTCACAACTGAGATGTGTTCAAAATTCAGGATGACAATTGTGGCTTGGCTATATCCAGCACTGTCTCCACCTCTCTGACACTCCAATTAGCAGGTAATTCCTACCTACAAAAGTTCTTCTAGCTAACAAATTCTCTTTGTAGCAGGTCCAGAAGGTTTTACCTTCCCTCCTCCCCCACCCTTCCCTTGTTTGGAAATAATAAATCACAAATAGAGAAGGTCCTGCGGGAAGATACTAGATACTAGATCAATTAGTGGTCTGGATACCGTGAGAGAAGAAGAAAATGTGGTGTTTCCTCTGAGAGAGATTTAACGAAGGTATTGAATATGGAAAATACTGCTGAAAGAGGCAAGCAAATTAATTTTATGTTCAAGGAGTGGAGGGCATGAAATAATGAACCTAAATTACAACAAGGATGGTTTCAATGAAGTATCAAGAAAAAACTCTGCAGTAAAAACAGTAGCATGCAGGAACTGGTTGGCAAGGGATCTCCCATTCTTCTCTTTTTTTAAGAGCTGGTTAGGTAAACACTCATCAGGCACAGTTTAGGAGAAGAGCAGCTCACTTTAGGGCATACAGACAGATCTAATTACTTCACGGGATTTCTTACAGCTATCTTTTCTAAGATTCTTTTAATCTTTACATTACCTTTTTTGTGTGTGTCTGACTATTTCTCTCTTATTAGCTTTTCCTTTGGCAAAAACAGTTTTAAATGGGAATATACAATCTTATTATAGCATATAATGTCAATTATCCAGTCTTTCTCTCATTTTTGTTTCCATCTTGAAAAAAAATAAATAAAATCCCTCTATTAATTCACACCTGAGAAATGTTTTCAAATTAATTTTTTTTTAAATAAAATGAACTTATATACAAAATGCTAACTAAAAAAACCTTGAAGGTTCTCATGCAAAAAAATCACCATTTTAGAAGACAGTTTTCAGCAAAAAGGATGTAACCTTTGACTTATGTTTTCAAAACAAAATTTCCCAATTTGAAGTAGTGATTGCAGTGTTCCTTGTGTGATTCCTTCTTGCCAATTCTTGCATTAAGCTCCTCATTAACATGCCATTTTTATTTCTTTCCTTAGGTATTTTTCAAAAAACAAAGGCCACCAAAACCTATCAACTGAAAATGTTTATATTGCATATTAGATCACTGCCAATGCAGATGAGCACGTTACAACACACAATAATATCTCAACTTTACAAATTCATAACCTGCTTAATCTCTATTTAACGAAATCCAAACAGGGAAGTCCTCTGCCCCCAAATGCTGCTCTGCCTTTATCCAAACAGGCGAGCTCTGGGCTTCTCTGTCGATGTGATTATTGCTGTCCAAGTCTTTGCCTTTCTCCCAGGGCCATTCTCTTTAAACCAGATGACTCATTAGCCCCCGTCCCCGGCAGGGAGCTGACATCCAATTAACCAGCTGACAGTCCTCTACTGGCTCCCACTACTCCTCTAAGACTCTGTTTACAAACACAGGCTGTTGTGCCCATAAAGCAGGGGAAGGTGAAAGTCCCCCTGCCAGGCCAGTTTGTTCAAAATCTTCAGAGCCCTTTAAACAATACCTTTGTAGGGTAAAGGCCAGACATATTGCTTGCAGCAGGATGCAAGTCATCCTAATGGCTACATCTGCATTTGGCGGGAAAGGGAGCAGTAATTGGGACTGAAACAGAAGCATCATGACACAGATCTCAGTTTTAGCTGGGAACCCAAAGGAAATTAGCACATATGGAAATATCACGGAATTCTACTTATGAACACGCCTAAACAGTTCATCCGTAGTGATGCAAACTCCCTCTGAAAAAGAAACAGACTTCTTAGTATAAAACTACAGGTGTTTCCTGTTCTGTACCAGGAAACAAGTCATTTTACCAACACATAATAAAGAAGCTCCAAGTCCCCCACACACTTGAGCAGGAACAGGGTGTTGCTTGCAGAGAACACAGGTTTTCAGTTTGAAGGGTCTCACTACAGAGTGTCTCTGCCTTTGATCTGTATGCACTGGTCTCACACATCAGCATTAGGAGTTCTTCTTAGTTTTTTTCCCCTTTTTGGCCAACTCCAGAGAAAGGTGCCCAAAAAACTATGATCATTGCTACCCAATTTACATTTGGCACCAGGTAAACCATGTAACTGCTCCTACCCAGATATAGGTCTGTCTTGGAGTAACAACTTGAAACTAAAGTCAAAAAAGCTCCTCCTAACTTGACAGCTAGATCTTTCTTGCAGCAAGTCTGAAATTGGACTTCAAATTCACATGTGCCTGAACATTTACAGTATTTTTGGGATCATGATCTAAATCCTAATCTTCACTCTCAGCTTCCTTTCCAAGTTAGGTACTAACTCATGAACTGATCCAGTCACTTTCAAAACTGAATCCAATTTATTTGGATTTTTCATAAACACAGTCTCACCTTTTTTTAATAACCTGCACTTGCTACAAACCAAAGCGGTGACTGTTCTTTACAGTGAGGAATGATGACACTACCTTGAGAAATTCCCCACTGCACTACACTGCTTCTCTGGATAGGAGAAGAGATGGATCCCAAGAGAAACAGGGAAGCATCAAATCCTGGTTCTTATTTCCTCCAAAGCTGCTTTGCACCACACAGACATTCTTATAAGGTGTTATGCAGGGATTAAGTGTTGATTCCTTCTGATTTCTCTCTCATACACTATTAGAGTGATACAAATAAGAATTTTTTGAGAACTTAAGCCTGAACATTTAGTCTTGGTGGCATTTTTTAATGTATATATTGCACCAGAGATGGTGACATTGGGATCTCAGGAAGTAGTACCTATTCCTATTTGGTTACATAGCAGGCAAAGCTTTCAGCCAGAGAAGGTTCCCATAGGCAAACACAAAGCAAGATCAGAAAACCATAACAGCAACTTTAATAGCCTGAAAATTTATCCCTCCACCTCCTCTAGATGACTGTTAACTAGAGACAAACATCTCAATAGCCTGAACCCATAGTTCTGTGCTCCCAAACTGCAACAGTGCAGTCAGCCAGGTGAACTCAAAGCATCTTCGGCAGCAGTATGAGGTCTCATAGGGACCTCTCCAATTCCGATTCTCAACTAACTGGCAGCAAACTGTTGAGTACAGATCAACTTTACCTGCCAATTAACTGCCCTAATTCATTACATTATAGGAGTGACAATGATAATTGCCATGTACCTCATGGTATGACACCACAGCCATGAGCCAACCAGCACAACAGTGCATGGTAGAATGTGCCTTCATCCCAGGCCCTGGGCTATGCTCCAGCTGCAGCCTGTTCATAGGAAAATTAAGAGTTTTTTTCAAATTTAGATCACACTGCTCAGAACTTGGCTCAGCCAAGTTATGAAAAACCCCAGAAATGGCAATTCCATAGCCTCTCTATCTTATGTTTGGGTTTTCCTTTTTTTTTTCCCTTTCCCCATATCTAGTTGAAATATAACTTGTCCCAACTTTTGAATACTTGAAGTCCTTTCACTGTGCATGTCTGAAGAGTTGATTCAGTCTTCTCTCTATACTCCCACAGCAGAGAAAGGCTGTCATCAGATTCCCTTACACCTCTTCTCCTACCTAAGTATATCCAGCTCCCTCACCCTCACGTGCTTCAGCTTCCTCATCAGCCTAGTGGTCCTCCTGCTCAATTCTCCAGTTCGGCAACAGCTTTCTTGGACTGTGAAGACCAAACCAGATGCAGTACTTCAGATACAGCTTCACCAGTGCCTAGCAGAGGTCACTAACATTCTCCCTCAGCCTGCTGACTGTGGTCTTGCTAATGCATTCCAGAAACAGATAACCACTTTGCTTTGTGTAGGTAGTCGTAAAACAACTCATTTGTTGGCTGCGTCAAATCACTCATCCCTGGAGCTCCTTCTTCTACCTATTATTAAAATTGTTTTCTTTGTATGCTCAACATTTCCAGTTAAACAAACTCTAAGAACCTTAAAATTGTTGTAAAAATTTGGACAGAAATAAGCTCACTCTTCCTACAGACCATGTATGCCCATTAAAAGGTCTCTAACTACAGTGTTTTGAATCCTGTGGCATAGACCAAATCACTTGCGAAAGACCAACAGATGGACAGAAAGAGACACCTCCTCCCCCCTCTAGCTGGTATCAATTTCCATTATATACTCTCCTGCATCCAGGCTATGCATACTGACCATTCAATGCAGACAAAATTGCAATCCACCTTGATTAACTTCCTAACAAGTTCTTAGCACCTCTCTTCGTGTTCCTCTACCAGTCACACTCTTTCTCTCTAAGTTTTCCTCTAATTAATTCCATATTAAGCACTGAAAATCTGCAGGGTCCTCTCAGATGTCCCTTGTCCCTTTCTGCACAGACCCTCTGGGTCCCCAGTAGTATGCCCACTGGTAAAAAGCTGACATCTGTGCAGCAGCTCACAGGCTGCAATTTCAGGTATAGCATGTGTTGCACCTTGAACTACCGTCTCATTTCAGACCCCACCATTGAGACCAATTAAGAACAGAGCATGCAAGGAGCTGACCGAGTGTCACATGCTGGCTATAACCACAAGGACTAAGAGGCCACAAATCTGTTATTACCAAGCTGTTCCTGACAGCAGCATGCTGCCTCCTAACAAAAAGAATAGATTAAGATCAATCAAGTCTCCCTCTGGCTTGTCAGTGGGACTTTGGACCACACCTTCCACCCAAAACTTTCCTCTTCTCCTGCTCCTGAACACCTAGGCAGCTCTGGGCTAACAAGGTGGCTGCTGAGTCAAGTGTGAGCTGAACCATATGTTCATAATTAGTTAACTTCTTGCTTTGTTGCTAGAAGCACTATCAATAAATCAGTTAAAACCCCGTAGTGGCCTTAGGAGATGCAACAAGCCACCCCCAGCCAGCATGGAGCCCTCCCCTCCACATGGGCGACTGACCATATTTCATTCCAGCTGCGGCATTGTGTGGTGAATTAACTTTATCCTCAATTTAGAAAGCCAGCATGAAATCAAGAGACCTGAGGAAAAGAATAAAGAAAGAGAGAGAGAGAAGAGGAAGGGGAGGGAGGAGAGGGAGAAATCCTAGCAGGTCAACTCAAAAAAAGTCTGGTGAGTGACAATCTACAAGGATGGTCCCACTTAACCCATTACTGCAAGACTGGTTGCTGACAGCACATTAACTTTCAAAGCCATTCTGCTTCTTATTCTCCAGCACAGTGGTCAAAGTTTTCTTATTACATGCTCAAGTGGGGACCCAGTGACATAGTTGTTTTTAAACAGTCAAACAATTGCTAAGTAACAGCTTAGAAAGTGGGTAGAGCAGAGCAAGAGCCACCAATAATGCCAGGGTGAGGCTGGACACACTGTCTCAAGGTGAGTGTGCTTCACACAGCACTGCATTCAAGAAATCAGAGATTCCCTCTGATTTGGGAAAGCACATAGCAACTGTCACACTGCCTGATATTAAGCCAGATTTCCTATGGGCAATGGAGAGTGCTGGAGACTTCTAGAAAACAATCCACAACACCTGAATCCAGAGCCTGCCCATCCTAAGGTCCTCACACCTCTGTGTACTACAAAGTTACACAGGCAAACTGAACAACTGAATGCTGAAATGCCTGCAGTTAACTGTTAGTGGCATCATTCTGCCTGCCTCGAGGTTTAATTGAAACACAGTCTGTGCTTGCAGTGCTCCCACTGCCAACTGTTTTTGCTTACAGATTGCTCTCGAAAAGTCATTGCCATAAGGTGGAGTAAGTGCTGTTCTGTTCTCGGGGCTGATGGAGCTTGTGAAGATGCAGTGTGAAAGAATTCCTTTCCCCTGTACTGTTCAGTTTCCCTCAAAACTTAGATCCAGCTGTAAAACACCAAGTGAAGGCTCCTTGATTTACTCTGTCGAACCTTCTTGATGCGACCGGGTGGGAGGAGAGTGTAAGCCCTCTAGTGTCCATCCACGACATGCTTCTATAAAACACTGACATCCAGGAGCACATGGAAACCAAAATATTTTCAGCAATAATCTATCCCCCCAAATTCATGGTACCAACCCACATCTTTGAAATAATAAAACCTTACTTTAATAAAGTATTACTCTTGAAAATAAAACTGCCAGCAATTACAGAGAACTATTCCTCAGTAAGAACATCTAATATAGTATCTTCCTCATCACACATTTGCAGTAAGCAAAGCAATAAATCAAATTATTGAAGGTCACTTTGCAGGCCAGCAGCCAACCCAGAAATGAGCACTGTAGGGTTTTTTAGTTTCCCAGTGAAGTATTTTGCTCCACGGGGCCACAGTCCTTAGTGCCTGAGGCACCAGGTGTGCTTGCCCAGTCTCTTCCTTCTAGATTTGTATCTCCTGGGTGCTGGAGATTATGGAGAGGTCTAAGCCCTCGCACTGCATACAAAACTCCCTTGAAATTTGAGGAATCATAAAACAACATCCAACAGCTAATAATAGCATCCCACATTAAATTAGTCTACTTCAAATGAACCTGCTGTTTTTCAAACAACAGTATACCTTTCTAGCTCTACGAAGGAGGTCAGCAAACACAGACCTGAACCAACAAAGGTCCTAGCAGTCATGTCAGCAAGCTGCTGAGCCTCAGTGCTAGTCATGGATGGGAGACCTGGGGACGGCAAGAGGTCTCCTTTCTGTCTGACTAGAAAGAGAGGAAGATGAAACAGAAGCCACAGGAGCTTCTGGGCAGCTCAGTAGGTGCCCTTTAAGTCTCTGCTCCTTCCAGTCATATCAGGAAACACGGACATAAGAACCCTGAGCCAAGAGAAAGTCTCCTCTCCAAAGCCTGCTCTCTTGCACTGTACTAACCTCTTCTTTCTTTCTCTGCCATACTATTACAGTTTGCAATGGAATTGTAAAATTACAGTAAGGCATGGATGAATCCTGCTCTCTCATCCAAGAGCAGTTAGAAACCAAATACTTCTCTCGTTTCTTATTCACTCTCAGGCCTTTTTATACTGCTTTGGCACGGTACGAAGCTGCCAAATGGATACAAATCTCCTCCCGCCCCTTTCTCCTCCAGGATAGCATAAAATATAACTGTGGAAAAAAAACCCCCTCTCTGTAATTTTTATCCACTGCACATCATAGCTACAAGGGAACCCATGCTGCCATTGAAGCATGGGTTAAACTTTTGGTTAAAATTAAATTTCAGAAAAAAATCTGGGAAGAAAACAGCTCTGATGTGTTTTGAATGGAATTCTTTTAAAAGGCTTTGGGATTTGGAAGACATTTACTCTTTTAATCCATTATATCAAAATAATTGACAAAATCACAATGAAACATTTTGTTCCTTCCTAAAAACAAAAACCAAAGAGGGGAAAGAAAAAAAATCTCTCACAGAGAATTAAAAAGCATTCAGGTTTCATTCCAGTGAGCTGGGCGTCAGGACCTCAGCATTCTTCGAGAAAAGAGATTATTGTCTCCAGCCAGCTCTGGTGTAAGCCTGTAAAATCCTCTGCCAATCTTTTAGATGAATTACAAGCCAACTAGTGCCTTTTCATCACCAGTTCATCGAACACTACCTGCATGGTCTAGGAGCTGGAAATTTTATGTACACAGACAGAGCTGTTTTACTAGGATGTCTCCCCAGTGACTTACTGTTTTAGCTCAGCCTTTGAAAAGTATGCACAAAAACACTGACATCTTTCTCAGCTCATGACTGCAATATCCTTCACCTTCTGACCCTCAACACATTTACACAAATCCTAGAATCTTTCTTTCTTTATTGATTATGGAAGGCAATGCCATACAGCTCTGCAATGAAGAGATGCCCTCACACATATTTACTCAGATCACAGATCTCTGCCAAACATCCCAGCTCCCAGCCAAGAATGGAAAGTGCCCGGCTCTACACCCAAAGCGAGATGGAGGGGAGCCAGACTGCCAACTCCTGAGCCACAGCCAAGGGGAAAAGCAATATTAAATATGTAAAAACCAGTACATATGTACCGGCAGCACAGTTCACACTGGAGGAGCTCACAGGCCAGGTTAGGAAGCAGGAAGATGCACACATCAGTTGCTGATTAGACACGAGGCCCCATTCAGCTCTGCATCTGGTTCCACAAAAATTCATCCTAATTTGGATTACACCCATGAGCTAAGCTTTTCTGGCAGGTCTGCCTGCAAAATAGTTTGACTTCAATAGAAAACACCATGGAGAAAAACATGGCTTTTCAGCACACTGGTATTTCTCATGTAAAGACACAACAATTCCCCCCAAATCACGATAGTAAACACTCATAACTCCGTCAAAAAAAACCTGTTTCTGTCATCTGTCATTTAACCACGGGACTATCTCAGTGCATTTGTTTACACTGCTGAATCACTCTTCTGTGATGTAAAGGGTACTTTGCTGCAGCATGGCAGCTCAGTTCAGTGGTAACCTCTGGCTGGAGGAACATCGGCACAGAAGCAGCATGCTGCTGATGCCAGGCCAAGAGGAGGCTTTGGTTCCAAAACTACATTGCAGCTTATATTAAAATCCTGTCCAATTAACTCCGAAACCTCGTGAAAAGTCATCAGTTCACAAGTAATATGCTCTTCTGGAGCCCAGTGTTCATAGCCAAGAACAAAAGGACTTGCTTGGCATGGGGCTGAGGACATTTTTTTATTACAGAAATGTAAAATCTAAGAAGACACACCAGTCCTGATTGATAGATAAGGAACTAAAATACAAAGACACAAAGACTAACTTCAGCCTATACTATAAATGTGGAACATTCTGAAGTTTCAGGGATTTAAGTGCTGCTATAAAACTGTACAACATCAGACCCAGGAGCAGAACATATTTTTCTTCCATACACCAACCAGATTTGCAACAGGAGCAGATTCCCATCTGCAGTTTTCAGTAGAACTCATCAGCTTCTGAAAAGCCAGTCCTGAGATGTGTACCTCTTTAGGACCTCATTTTTTATGATACAATTTGAGCTGCTCAAAAGAAAGGACAATACACAGAGCCTGGGATCTGCTGTGAGAGAAGACACGTCCATAGGATACCAAGTCAGTGCAATTAGTGTCCTCTTCAGATAGAAGATAAATATACTCAATAGAATTAATGAAAGTTTTCAAAAGAAAACTCCAGAATTATAAAAATCCTTTTTTCTTTAATATCACTCTTAATGATATTCTATAAGCAGTGAATTTCTACTGTAGCATATAAAACTTGCACTTTTTCCACTTGTATTTCCATTTCAGGAGGTGATTCCTCATTCCTGTACCTGAGGGTGTAATCAGCTGAAATCTAGAGGACCCTAATGAAAAGAAATGGCCACTCACACTGCAAAACAGAAAAACATTTATACACAGCCAGATTAACATAGCATAGACTGTTGTCTGCAACACATTAAATGGGAAGCACAGGGTGAAACAGAAAAAGCTAACGCTACAAATGCCCATGAAAAAATTTAGGTCAGAATTTACAGTAAAATTTTGAACACACAAGGGGTAAAAAGCAGTAGCAGCATCACATGAACTAGCACTGGAGGGCTGCCACTGATGTTTTGTGAATTGGCTGCCTAACTGAAGTAGGAGATGGGACAAAATGACACAGAAGTCCCTTCTAGTCCTAAATCTTCACGAGTAGCTGTCTGTGCTTTACCTAACAGATCTCTCTTCAAAGCAGATATTGTGTCCCCTGTGAAACAACAGCTACATCCACAGGAGAGAACCAAGATTTGTTGTTAGCAAGAGTGATAGCAGATGGGTGAGCACTTGTGGACACAACACATGGCACAGACGTTATTCAAACATACTCCTTACACACTTCATCTGTAAGGATATTCTATGCATAAAAGTAATATTACCTATGTATAAAAAACTTCAGCTTTTTCAGATAAATTCCATCAGATAGTATCCATTGCTCAAATCAAGTTTCTAGAATATTATAAAGTATTATTCCTTACAGCTGCTGAAATACAATTTACTTCTTTGACAAGTAAAACCCTTTCTGAACATGGACAATTAAGCACTAGTAATACCAAATTTCCTTCTAAGGCTCTATCAAGGATAAATCTCATCCAGTGTTTATCAGAAAACATAGGAACAAAATCACATACACCTTAAATAAACTGAATGCCTTAATTCCAAAACAAAAAAAAAGCATTGAAGCCACCATGACAACTGCACACAGGTAGGACATCCTCTATTCACTGACTCACTACTCTTGCTTTGAGAAAAAGCAGGTAAATCCAGAAAGGTGTTTTGCAGGGTTTGCATCTTTCTAAATATTTGTGAAACCCCACAGTACTAAAAAGTATGAACAAAGGAGAACTGGAGCCTAGCAGCACTGAAGACTCAGTTTGAATACTTGCATTTTACAGTCATTAAAGTCCACAGGTCTGTTCACTGTCAGCTGACTGTTTTCAGAACAAGTAACTGAAGTTAGAAAATGATGAAAAAGGTAAAGACTACCCTAAAGTGTACCAGAAAGATATAAACGAGAAATATTTCCCAATGTCTTTCTCTAAAACAGCAGTGTTACAGAGAAATCCAAGTAATTTTGGTCAACCATCTGTAAAACAGGTCAATGTCAGCTGGAATATCCTCTGAGATGGTTTCCTGAGGTGTTCATATTAGGGAAGATTGCAAAAGAACCTGCCTAAAAAGCGAAGAAAAAGACAAAGTGTGACAGTGCTCTGCAAAGGCATCAAGGCTAAACACTAGAGAGTGAGATGAAGTGTCTAAACTAAAGCAAGAGTTTGGCAAAAGGACAAAAGGGATTATACCTGCTATGAATACATTCAGACTGGAAACTAGAAAGTGTCTAGCCATCAGAGCTCAGAGTATGGTGTAGCCTCACAGTGGGAATAACATAAGGAAAATAACCTAATTAGCTTTTAGAGGGAGATTGAAAAGTTTAAGAATGTCACAACAGCAGGGGATTGGATTTGGGAAGTGCCTTTTAGTCCTGCACTCAAGGAGGAAGACTGATCAGAGAAACAACCAGAATATGCATCTGCATAAATTCCCTTTCTGGCAAATCAGTCTCATCAGGTTTAATTTTTCACACCTTTACTTCACAAACATAATCACAGATTCATACAAGTGCCAGATACCTCTATGCACCTGACTATAGCTTAATATCTGGAGTTACTAAGTGAGCTTCTACTTTGCCACTGACACACATAACCACTCTTAATTGGGATAAGAAGCACTGTAGCAATAACATGGCAGGAAAAGTGAGAGGATTTGGGGTAGGTTTGGACACCTATGCAGGTGTTAGCATGCAAAGTAACACATAACTGCAGTAAGTCTGGGATAAAACTTGAATTTAACTATTTGTAAATATTATTATTTTACTTCTATGTACCATCCCTTCTGAGAGCCAGTTTACAATTATGAAAATGCAATTTAATTCCATTTCTACATAAAAATTAGTTCAACCAGAAAAAAAGTGGGTTTTTTTTTTGGGGGGGTGGGTGGTTGTCTATTTATTTTAATCTGAAGGATCAGCTTCATCGCAGTCATTTAAACAAACAAACAAAAAAAAAAACATAAAAAGAACATATGGAAATTAACACACTTCAATACATTTTGTTCCCAAACTTCACAAAAGAGCTGCTATGATATTCAAACTGAAATTCTATCTCCACTGAAGCGATACTATAGTCTTGATAAACATTTCACCCTGGAACTTTATTCCCAATTAAAAAGATGCATCATTAACTACAATAAGCAGTAAAAGCTCTGAGTAGGGTTGCCTCAGATGAACAGGAAAAGAATTAGCAGATGATTGTTATGTAGTTTTGTTTTACACTACACGTCCATATGTGATTGCTGCTGTAAAATGAGCCTCTTCCATCATCGCGTGTGACACCAATGCATGGTTTTGCAAAATCAGGTCTTTCTCTCCTACATCAACAGCATTTTGCTTCCCTTGACAGTCACCCAAAGGTTATCTCCCCGAACCTACCGAGGCTCTGACTTGGTGTTTTTTTGCCCACGTACCATGATTTACTCCCCAGCATATCAGCCTTGGTAGTGTGAGCTGACTTGAATTCCTTGAGCTCAGAAATCCAAGCTCTGTCAACTCCCCAAACAAAACGATACCAGCTGTGCAGACACAACAATGGAGTGACCATGGGCTTTCTTTGTAATTGCTTTTCACTCCCAAGAGTGTACCCACAGCAATCCCAGCACTTCTCAGAGGAACAGAGCATGCCTGAGTGTGCAGAGCTCTGCCAAGAGGAAGTGGACACTGAGCCACCAGCATTGTGCCAGGAAAAGTGCCCTGTCTGGGAGAAGAAGCCATGAGCCAGCAACACTGCTCCCACATCCATGGCCACAAAAGGTGCAAACAAACCATGCCCAGTTATTGTCCCTCACAGAATTACAGAATTGTTAGGGTTGAAAGGGGCCTCTGGAGATGATCTACCCAACTCCCTGCCATGGCAAGGTCACCTGGAGCAGGTGACACAGGAACACGTCCAGGTGGGTTTGGAATGTCTCCAGAGAGGGAGACTCCACGACCTCCTGGGGCAGCCTGTTCAGTGCTCTGCCACCCTCAATGTAAAGAAGTGGTTCCTCATGGTGAGGTGAAGCTTCTTGTGTTATAGTTTATGGCCATTGCTCCTCATCCTGTTGCTGGGCTCCACCATAGTGTGGCACATCCTTTTGGAACTCGCCTTTGAGATATTTATATGCATCTTGAGACCCTCTCTCAGTATTCTCTAAATAGGCCCAGTTCCTTCAGTCTCTCCTCATGAGAGATGCTCCAGACCCCTGAACATGTCCCTAAATGTGCTGCTCAGACACCCAACTCTCCTCCCCCTGCTGCTGCTCCTGTCTCCACAGACGAGCTGCGAGACGACCAGGGCCGACGATCCCCCGCTGCAGGTCCATGTACACCTGCCTCAGCCCGTCCAGGGCCAGGCGGGCCCCTTCCTAGATGCCTGTGGCATCGGGAGAGCGGCCCTGGATGCCCCGGGATCGCGATCGGGATCGGGATCGGGATCGCGATCGGGACCGGGACCGGGACCAGGGCCTCCCCCCGCCGCCATCCCCGAGCGCCGGGGGCGGCGCGCGCTGATGACGCCATCTTGGGCAGCCGCGCGATGGCGCCGGGCCGGGGCTGAGCCCGGGGCCCGAGGAGGCGCTGCCGGGGCCGGGCGGGGTCCGCGGGGTGTTTGCGCCTCGCACGCGGCAGCTGAAGGCTCCTCCTGCCTCCCCGGAGCGTGTTCGGCCCGGGCTTTACCTGCCTGCCCCAGCGGGCCCGGCCTGCGGTGCCCCAGCGCCCAGTGGATGCCCCCGGTGGCAGAGGGAGCAGAGCCGGCCGAGCAGCCGCGCCGGGCCTTGGGCGCTTGTGGGGCGTGTTGTCACAGAGCTCGTGTTTCTCGTTTGCCGACAGATGCCCCGCTGTGCTCCACAGAGCCCTGCAGGAAAGGGGTTGGCGTTTGAAGAGTGTGGGTTATCAGAGCAGTTACCAAATACACGGTGCTGAGGTGGGGTTTAGGAAAGCTAAAGGGAGACCCAATGCACTGAGGGCTCGGAGCGTGGGGCCTTTTTAAAACTCAGTTGGACAAAGCATAACGCGGGAAGTGGCAGTAGTTTAATTCGACGTAGCTGCCAGTCTACCTTGGGCAGCGACCTAGGAAAACACAACAGTAGTGAAAGGCTGGAAGGCAAGTGGCCCTCGGTTTGTATTGTCCCTGGGCTTGCTAATGAGTGGACAGCACAGAACATCCTCCAGAGGAGAAATGAAAGACCATCCCATATGCCTGCTCTCGGCCCAGCCTCACCCTCTCTGGCTGCAGGTTCTGTCTACAGACAGGTCGAGTTCCACCTTGACTAGCCCCTGCCATGGCAGGGGGCAGGATCCTGATGGAACAACTGCTGTGCTCTTGGCTTTGTTCCCACTGTCCTCTATACTATTCAAAGCCAGACCCTCAATGAAGAGTTTTGTTTTGATTTTTTTTTTTCCCCTGGGAAAAGTTCAAGCCTGTCCATGGATTTTGATTGTTGTGGAAATCTGATGTGAATTAGAAGTGACTATATGAAGACAATCTCTGCCTTTCATACACCTGCATATATCTTTTGCAACATGATAGGAAATTTTGTTACCATTGTCACAGTATTTATGTCCTGAAATCTTCTGGAAGCTTGGGGCTTGACAGAAAACATTCCCAATATACTGAGACGTTTGCTGGAGCTTGTCATTGCAGATTGTGTTGTTCTGAAACCTGCATTTTCTTTCTCAGAACTGTCCACAGAAGAGCTCTGAATTATATTTGCTTATACATACCTCTGGGAAGCTAGGCAAAACCCACTCCCTAAGCCAGGCATGTTAGACAAACTTGTTTCTTCCTGCTGGATTTTTACAACTGTAAACAAGGCTTGAAAACAAAGTAAAATAAAAAACTCACCAGCAGCCTTGCTGTGAACATGTGGGATGCTTCCCTGGATCCCTGTTATTTCTGGAGTGAAACTCGGACACACCAGTTCACTGCTGTCCTGAAGTGTGTGGAAACTTTTTTTTTCCCCTCTCCCTCTTTTTCTTTTCCCTCTTTCCTTGTGTTGAATTGTGGGACTAGAATGACTTTGATTTCAGCAAGTTTGCTGTTTATTCACGTCACAAGTTTGACAGCTTTACACCAAATCAGATTGCTGGGTTTCAGGAGAGCTCTGAGGCGTCACCGGGAGCTCCTTTAGATTAAACTCGCCTCCCCGGTCTCCCCCCTCTCCCCCTCCTTCAGAGCCATTTAAACCACTCTGGGGCTTTAACAGAAACGTGTTCCCAAGACCTGCATTTTATTCTGCCACTAATATGGTAAGTGCTCTTTGCATTTCTCTCGACCTCGAGGCAGAAAAGCAGAAGCTGGTCTCTTTGCCCTGGGGGCTTGCAGTAGATTTTGTCCCCTCTTTAAGATGGGGAAAAAGGAGGGCTCTCCTCTACCTGCAAGAGCAGTCTCTGCTGCTGTGCCTTCCCATGGGTGAGCAGATTCCCTGGTTGAGGCTCCAAGCTCTGCCGTTGCCTTGCAGAGATTTACAGCTGCTGCAGATGGGTTTATTTGAAGGAGAGAAAAAGATTGAATCCAGAGACAACCCCAGGCTTTGCGGTCTGGACTCCTGCAGAACTGCAGGGACAGAAGAGTGTTCGAGCAGCCTGGAGGTGACTCTGCTGCCTTTGTGCTACTAATTTAGAGCTGAAACAAACTCCCAAGGTGGCAGGAACGGTGTGGCCAAGGACAGCCTGGGACCTCCCTTCACCTTAAATCCACTCAGGACCTTAGTATTTCCCAAGGGATTGCAGGGAACAGCCGCCGCCGTGGCACGGCTCTGCTCGGAGCCCCGGGGCTGCGGGGGGCTCTGGCGGGGCGGCACTGCCCGGCTCAGCGGAGGGAGCGGGGCGGCGCGGTGCCACCGGGAGGGGGGAAAAGGGATGAGCGGCAGCCGGCGCAGGGCTGGGAGCTTCCACGGGAGCAGGCGGTGCCTGGAATTGTGGCGGAGCTGCCCCGGGACGGGCACCTGAGCAGAGCGCGGCTGGGACAGAAGCGATGGGAGCGCTGCCCCGCCGGGGCGCTTCAGCCGGGACGCGGCGGGGCCGAGCCGCTACCGCCTCCCCTCGGGGCCCGCCGGGGGCTGGGGGGGAGGCACCGCCATCCCCCGGCGAGCGCCTCATCTCCTCGGCCCCTTCCCTCCGCAGAGCACCGGCCGGCCGTGCCCGGAGCCGGACTTCGCCGCCTGCCCCTGGTCCGCCCCCGCCGGAGTTTCCAAGGAGACCTGGGCCGCCGTGGGCGCCGCGGAGCCGCCGCACGGTCAGGGCGGGCGGGGGGCTCGGCCGCAGGGTGAGTGCGCTCCCGGGAGCGGGGGGGACCCGGGCGAGAGAGCGAAAGCGGAGCGGGCTAACCCTGTGCCTCTGCTCCCCCAGGACAGTTCTGCAGCCCGCAGCTCCGTGCCCAGGACGCGGCGTGGCAGGGAGACCAGCTGTCCTCCCAGCTCTACAGAAACAAGCAGGTAAAGGCTCCCCGCCTCCCAGCAACGCCGAGCTCACCCCACGAAGTTCCTGCAATTTGTATCGCGTATCGCACCTTCTGGGTTGGTTCGTGTCATGTCTCTCTTCCATCTGAAATGACAGAAAACGGCTTTATTTGTTGTTCCTTACTTGAAGTATTTGTCTCTCCCATGTTGCCCTGTGAAGGTGGAACAACTGTTGTGGGGTTCCCTGTCCATCCTTCCCCCCTTACAGGGTATTGTGCCAGCAGCCTTGGCACTAGAGAAACGAGGGGCATGACCAGGAGGTCTCCCAGACTCTGATGATGCTGTTGGCTGAAAATATGTAGTGGGTGTGCTCCCGATTCCACCGGGTTTAACTTCATGAGAAATTATTCCACCAGAATTGCCTAATTCCACGGAGGATCAATCATTTTGACAGACAAGGACTTCTGCACATTATTTTCTCTCATCTTTCCTTTCTGTAAATCCCACCAAGGGGCAGGAGAAACTCTGAACAGGCCTAGATGAATGAACTCCAGACTGATTACTCTAATCAAGTACTTGGAATGATGTTTTGACACAATGAAGTAAATGAAAATTCATTTATTAACTTAAAGGTCACTGGAATCAAACCCAAGTTCCAGATGTCAGTACTTCTTTCTTTGGCTCTGCCTCAATCATTTAAGTCTGTACTGGACAGCCTGTGCTCAGCAGATACCTGGGGTCCTTGGCAGAAGATCCTTCATCCTCCTGAAGTTTAGAAGTCTTCAGAGTTACGATCAGAGGGCGAAAATCTGTCTGCAAACACATAGATTTCCCATGAGAAAATGTTAGGCATCTGCTACTCCCGTTCAGCCTTTGGGAGCAAGGATTAGCTTAGCTCTGTATACATACCAGGACTGGCACAGTAGCATCCAGAATTGAAGGGATGACTGCATACTACTGTGTCACAAAGAATGGCAACTGCACCTTCCTTCTGCACTCTACTCCCATAAATTGTTAGTCTGCAACTCCTCCTTTTTTGCACAAACCATAAACGAGAATGGGGGATGTAAAGAGAGGAGCTGCTCAGGAGGAGATCCTGCAGCTGCTGTCATGCCCATGACGGTTTCTGGCTGCTCACACGGCTACCTGTAATTCTATTTTGTATTATTATTCTGTGGTTGCAGGTTTTTTTCAGAGTAATCTTCTCAAACGCTCACTAAATATTAAAGGAAGTCAAAAGTGAACACTAAACATTCATGCCACTTAGATTTATAGAGACAAGAGGCTGGAGGGGGGTGTGTTGAGCTCACAAAGCAAACACTCAGATCATCAAATCCAAGCAGCCTGTACCATAGGGCAACTGCTATTAAGTTACAGAGTCAACATCTATTCATCAATATCTCTATTCCACAGCTTCAAGATACTTTGCTTCAGAAGGAAGAAGAACTTGCTAGGTTACATGAAGAAAATAATAACCTCCGAAAATACCTGAATTCTGCCCTGATTAAGTGTTTAGAAGAAAAAGCCAAGGTATTGTGTTTAAATGTGTTGTATAGATGTGTGCAAAAAGGAACAGGTTAAATAGGTACAGGCCATTAAAATATATGGAAAATCAAGGAGTGTAGACAACACACACCTTCACAGAGTTGCCAAATTGCTGGTCATGGTTCTAAAGTGATGGTTTCCCCCAGGAATGATGTCCTATCAGGTTCTGACTGAGACACTACTGCACATGGCATAATTAAGTTTAATTTTTTTAGTTAGCAATAAGTAAGTCAAGGTTAGAAGCAAGGGAAAATTATTCCATCTAATGCCTTTCTTGAGTAAAAAGATCAAATTTGAATACATATCTCTTGAAAGTGTCTGTTTCATCAATTTGATGAGGATTTTTGATTTCTAGTTTATATTTTGTTTCCTTTGATTTTCCAGTGATATGTTTTATTAGTTTGCATTAGAATACTGACCTATGTTTTTTCCCATTTATTAATTAAAGAGCGGGGGTTGGGGGATAAAGGTAAAATACAAAATTAAACATTTCACATTGGATGAAACACAAAGGGTGATCCACCATTGGAATGGGCTGCCCAGGTGGAGTCACTGACCCTGGGGGCGTTCAAGAGTAGGCTGGATCAGGCACTTGGTGCCATGCTCTAGATGATGGGCTGTTAGATTATAGGTTGGACTTGATGGTCTTTAAGGTCTCTTCCAACCTTGTTGATACTGTGATACTGTGATTGTTAAACTAAGTGTGAAGGGTTTGGGTTTTTTTAATATTTGGATTCTTTTCTCTCATCTTAAAAAAAATGAAGATAATAGTTTCTTGTCAGCTTAATGACATTTTTTTGCAATTCCTGTTTTGCCTATGAAATTGAACTATTGATTATTTTCTTAAATCTGGATTGGGAGTGGTGGAGTGGATTGGGCCTGAGGTAAAAAAGACTGTAAGAAATAGGAGACTTTCCTTTTCCATCGTATTCTGAGTTGATGGTGTGACATGTCCTACCTCCCATGCCAAGACCTGATTCATGATGGTAGAAAAGGTCTCCTTCACTGGTCACAGCAGGCAGACATGGCCAGCCCCTGTCACACGAAGAAGGGTCCAGAGTGAGATCATCACAGGAGGTGTCTGAGCACTCCCTGGTGAGGGTCACACCTGACCCACTATGGCTTGCCTTTGCCTCCTCCCTCCCTCCTTGTCAGTGCCACATTTCCCCCATGCCCTGCTCCCCTGCCAGGCATTGTTGATGTGGTCAGATTCTTCTCTTTCAGGGACTGGGCTGTTGCAGGCACTGTAAAGATACAAGGTGGTCATATCCATGTGTTTAAAAACAGAGTGGAAGAAAAAGTATCTTTTAGAAGGATAGTAGCAACCTTGTGCATCTAAAATCTGAGGTCTGAAACATGTTACTTGAAAGCAACTAGAAATTCAGATTTTAGCATCTCTCCACCTTATTTGTTGGGGTTTTTTTTGTTTGGTTGGATTTTTTGTTGGATTTTTGTTTGTTTTTAAATAGAAACTGCTGTCCTGCCGTGAACAGAAAACCTGTGCTATTCTTAAAAGTGCCAAGAGAAGATTAAAAGAAGACAACTGCTTTGTTCCTCAAGAAACTCCTCATGCTTCCAAAGCTAGAAGGAACCTCTTTAATGAGTTCACTGCCTGTGAAGAGCAAGCCATCCCTGCTGTGGACAGCTGGGTCTTACAGACTTTAGGATTAAAAGATGTTGACACCATTGATGAAACTTCAGCTAACTACAGTGCCCTGTCCTCAGACCTTGGAAAAGACATTTACTGCCTGAGCCCTGGTGAAGCAATAGACTATGACCACAGTGAAGGAGCAGCAGCAACACTCAGCTGCAGCCACGTGCCTTCAGCTAACAGTAGTATCCATCCATGCAGTGAGGACTCTCCCTTTCTTCCGCAGTTTTCTTCAGCACCGTGTATCTCCTCATCCATGCCAAGTGTTTCCTCCCTCTCAACCTGTGGGTTGCCTTATTTAGCTGATGATTTGTCACCCAACAAAACAGAAGTGGCCTTCACAACATCTCTAAGTCCTCACCGCAATGTGAGAACACACACCTTCCACCAAGGACAAGCCTTTGTGTGCAGGGATGATGATGGAGGATGGAGATTCACTTGGGTGCCTAAGCAGGCTGAATAATGCCCCTGGATCAGGGATCAGCCATATGGGATGTAGGAGACACAATTCACCTTGTGGATGAGACAGGTTCAGGCATAAAAAATGCTACTCTGTCACTTACCCACTCCTCATTCACTCCCATATTTTTACAGGTGACTCCAGATTGCATTTAGACAATTATCTGCCCCAGGCCAGATGTACAAATTGGATTCCCTTCTCTTGTACCTGTGTTGAGATATCTGCTTTTACTTGCTTCCTGGTTTTTCCATCATCAGCTATTCCTTGTTACTGATAGTTTCCAGGCTAGAATGTTTCAGCTTTGATGATGACTCTCACATGCACCAAACTGGAAAGCATTTTGGGAATACAGTTGGGAAATAGCACTGCTCTCATAAATATCCATGGATAACAAAGGAGGCAAAGGTTGGAGCCTGAGGATCAGCAGTTTCTAAGTGATTTTTGTCTCTCTCAAGAGAGAGACACTAAGATTGCCTTGGATTTAACAAATACCCATCATTGCCTTACATGCTACACACGGCCAACCTACCTGCAGTTCCAAGGTGCTGTCACATTCTCTGATGATGCCTCAAAGTAGACAGGATTTGCTTCTGTTGCCTATTCTATTATGAGTGATTCAGCAAGTTCAGGGGATCTTCCTAAGGTGTGATTAAGAGACTAATATTTTTACTAATTTGTTTGAAAGGTATTTTGTCTATCAGATAAAGGGGCTTTACATTTGGGAAGACAGTGTCTCTTAGTGGTTGGAGTAGGTCTTTGGCAACCACAGCCTTCAGTGCCAGCTCTTGCCTTTCCATGTCTCTTCCAGGCAGTGGTGAGCTGAAGGTAAGACCATCCCTACACTGAGAATGCTTTAAAACTCTCTGGAGAGAAGGTGCTCTAGAAATGCACAGGGCTTGACTTTTAGTAATGCTACTAATGATACGAAGTCAACAGACATAAAGGAAGCTCACCATTACTGCTTTATGATACCTTTGTTTTCTGTTTTACAGTAGTGTGGTGCCTAAGAATTTGAAATAGATTGATTTGGTTATTCTTGCTTTCAGAATGATGTCAGTGACATTAAGGACTTAAGTAAAAATAACTATAATTGAGGATTTCCTTTCCAGTCACTGATTTCCTATAGAAAAATGGATATTCCTCTATTTTTAGAGGATAAAAATATCTCCTAAACAGCTTATTGTGCCGTAGAATTACAATATTTGACATATTCAATCAGGAGTACCGATGATTTCCCAAAGAACTTTTAAATAAAAAAGCTCAGTATTTCTGGGTAGTTACTTTAAAGTAACTGTGGCAGACTTCCAGAATAGGCAATACATTATTGCCTGGATTAAAAAAAATAAAACCAAAAAACAGGCATAACCGTCCCCTTGTCTCATAACAAATAAATTATGGATGTAAGGGAGTAGTTTACCTGAATGAGTCCTCTTCTTTTCTTGTGAGTTCTTGCATTTTACTCCATGTGAAGAAGTTAAGTACTGTGGGAGGGATTTCTGTCTGAGTTACTGCTTCTGTGCACTGATGTGTTCTCTGATCTGCACCTGCAAACTTAAAATTTTGGTGTAGACAACTGCTTAAGCAAAAGTCTGTGTTAATAATGCTGCTGATCACTGGGGCAGAGGGAGCACACTGGAGAGTAAACAGAAAAATCTCCAAAATATTTTAACAAAACTAAGGGCAGCAGCATAATATGAACTAGTATTTCCCAAGTTATCATGAAGAACAATAAATACAAGCTACTCTGTGTCTAACACCAACCCACAACAAGCAAGTCAGCCCAGTGACCAAACTATTGCTTTAGATAAATGCTACTCCTATTGCCAGGAGAAAGCCATTACTCAGCATGCCTCAGTCTAAACTGTCTGGTTCCTCTGCAAATCCTGCAGGTATAATAGATGTGTAAAATGAATAAGAGGCTGAAGACATCTCATGACAGATTGCTGTCAAGTGATAGGATATGATGACCATTACTGACTGGGCTGGTTTGACATGTTGATTTAACCTGCTGTGTCTCTATGATTTCCTAGGGCCTTAAAGCAGTGAATCTGCTGTAAAGTGGTGTTGCTTACAGCTTATGTGCTCTTGACCTTCAGCACAAGCTGGGGCTGCAGCAGCAACACTGCTATTAACTTGGTATGAGCAAATCTGAATCCCACATCTCAGCATGTAGGCACACACTGTAGATGTGCCCTAGCTTGAACTTATAAAAATAATTCATAGAAACAACAGCTAACACAGCATCTTTTTCCTCATGACAGAAAATTCTGGAAAATGCTTACTTAGTTTTGATTACTGTCCAGTTTGTATTACAGTTCTTTGGCCTGCAGAGATGTGCAAGAGAAGGTCTTGCTCATACAAAGCCTAGATGGGACTTTGAAATGGGCATTCAGTCTTATTTTGCACCTGATCCTCCCTGTTAGTCCTTTTGTATCCATTCCCACTGGGTGAAACAGAGTCAAAGCCACCCTGCTGCTCATGGAATGCATGAGGTAGAGCCCAGGGAAGCCTGTGACCTAGGCTCCAGAGGTAGCTATAGATCAGTAGGAACAAAAGCAAAAAGTGGAAGCAAAATCCCGTTCTTCACACAGCCATCACAGCTAGGTAGCCAGGAGATAGAGACAAGTTTCAGCTTGGTACTGTGCTTCTAACTTAAAAAAAAAATCAGGTAGCTGGAGTAGAGTAGCAGGAGGCAGTAGTTCTGGGTTCTGTTACTGCCTCTGGTATTACACTTAGTTTCTGAGCTTTGGTTTCTCTGGAATCCACCACTGGACTCGTTCATAGGTATTTAATAAGAAAACATGATTTTTGCTGCTGCAAACTCTGTGGGAAGTTACCTTTTGCCAATGTTAAGTACCAGGCCCATACAACTCCCAGAATGGCCATTGGACCCTGGGAGCTTCTTTGAGCAGCTGTGAACTTGATTCCCTGTAAATATCCATCTTGCATTAACATTATTTGTTTTATTTTTTTATTTGAAATTTGTTTTCTTTATTATGTGACTAATGTGCAGCTGCGCACTTTAAAACAATCTATGTTTCTAGAAAGATACAGGAACAGAAATGGAAGTTAATTTAACACATAATATGCTGATGGTTTTTGTGATTGAAAAAGACCTTAATTATATGTAAATGTCAATTTTACCAGCGTCACTATGTTATGTCTAATAAAACTTAACATCTAAGTGATGCAATTCTTTCTGCCCATTTTAACATCCATTAAACCATGCAGCTCTTTCTCACACTGCACAGCACCACACCTGGCACCTACACACGTCCCCAGAGGACCAAAAGGGACCTTTATTTCCTACAAGCACAAGTGTCCATACAAGAACATGAAATTTTTTTACAGTGGACCTAAATATATTAACAGCCACAAGTGTGCTCATTTCAGTCTGAGCTTGCATGGCATATTGCAGTGACCCATTATTCCTTTCACTCAGAAATAGATTCCATGCTACAAAATGGCAAAGACGGAGGGAAGTATTGGGCTTTTTGTCTATTATTTTTAGAGCACCTGGCACTCTCAATAGATTTTTACCTTCTTTCTTAGGCAGTTGAACATCCTGATCCAGGGCAATCCAATTCACCATAGTACTCCAAGTACTCATGGTTTTGACTCTGAAATGATGAAGTGTAAGATGGCACTTAGGTGAGAGAGAAAAGCATGATAAAAGAATTCAAACTTCTAGTTAGCCCTACCTGACAAAGTAAAGCTGTGTTAGTTATTAACTCTCCCTTTCCTTTATTAGTAACCGTGTGCCAGCTGGGACAAGAGAGATTCTTCATTGGAATGGACATTGCTTATTACTTATGAAAAGATACAAAGTGAGCCTTCCTTAATCTCTTTTGCCCTCATTTAGAAGCCACAATAAGTTTATGAGATGATTCATAAACACTCTGGCCTGCTGCCAGGTAGCTGGCATCCTGTCGAAGAGAGAGCAGTCTATAAATAATTTGTG
The DNA here is from genome assembly GCA_013399895.1 of Serilophus lunatus. Taxonomy (NCBI): domain Eukaryota; kingdom Metazoa; phylum Chordata; class Aves; order Passeriformes; family Eurylaimidae; genus Serilophus; species Serilophus lunatus. The sequence continues at coordinate 686,153 of VXBA01005476.1, forward strand.
GAATGAGCTGTGATTCACCTAAAATGCCATCTCTCCAGTCATTCCTCGGCTTCATTAGTTGTGCATCACTGAATTATTTCAAGGATAAATACTTAAATACAGTGCAGCCCAAGGAAATCAGTATAATAATGATGTACAAGGAACAGACAATAAAAATCAGTATGAGCATGAAAAGCTGGGAGGTCTGAGGTCTCTGTTTGCCCTAAATCATTTAAAAAAACCCAAAAACACTCAAACTGTGGCTGTAATGCTGCTCTCATTAGCTGAAACTCCCAACAACTACTGCCTTAGAAGCTGTTACTAGTCAAAGATCACTCTAAATATTCATTTACTAAAGAATATTTGCATGTATAACATCTTCCACCACGACGTTCCCTGTCAGTGATCACAGAACATGGGGTCAGGAGCTGAGGGCTATGTGATGCTTTCAGGGGCACAAAACATGTCGTTAGGTAAGCTGGAATGTAGGGCTGAAATCCCAGCTTCCAGATGTGAAGAATGAAGGCCTAACAGCACATTAGACAGTGCAAATGCGCTGGCAGTGTCCCAGATCTGCCCCTCCAGCCCCAGCTGTGCAGATCGCAGAAGTCACACAGCCGAAGCCCCGGCAATGTGGCTGCACAGCCAGAGGTGTAGGGGGATGTTGATTCCCACTGTAAGGCTGAGGACCCAAGCTTTCACAGCTGGGGGCTTCAGCTGGGGCTGTTTCCCTCCGCAGCTGGGCAGATTCGGCGCCAACTGAGCGCCCGCGGCCCCGGCGGGGACTCGCCCGCAGCCGCGGCCCGGCGGCTCTGGCCAGGGTCCTGAAACAGCCTCGGCCCCGGGGAGCGTGGCGGGTACCGGGTGCGGGAGCGTCTGCGAGAGCAAGGGGCTCCACCACAGAAAGAGCCGCAGTATCAAACCCAAACGTTGTACGACCCACCCAAGACAAGGTGGAACAGCCCTGTCAAGTTACCAGAAGCAATCAGTTCTTGAAGGACCCTGCCGCACATGATGTCATTTAGTTAGAAAAATGAGCTTTCTTTGATCTCGAGGTAATCTTTACCTGATTACATGACTGGGCTGAAAGAAGCAGGCAGAAATATTATGTTCATGGGGCTACATCTTTGGTAAAGGTAACTGACCCTTTGCAGGTACAAACTGTGCTGGGCTCCTCTGCCCAGGCCGCGAGGTAGCTGGGTAGCATTTCAGAGTATCCTACTACATCTTACTGCATGTAAAGTGTCGACTGGAAAGCTCCCCTTAGCACTGTTATGAACTGCAGTTTATCCCAGATACAGAATTAAGAGATTATCAAATGCCTCCTAGCAAGGACAGAGAAACCAAGAAATCTCTTCACCCTTCAAGAAAAGGATCCTTTGTAAATTCCAAAGCATTGCATGTTTGATTATCATGCTCCACATAATAAGTTTGATTCTGCAGAAACATTTTTTACTAAAGTAGTAAAATAATCACTCTGTTATAGGATTTTGTAGACTATCCAAATAAGAATGCGAACTCTATTATATTGGAAATTGTATTCAAAATGTTAACCACTCTGTAGTGAATTCTGTTCACATTTCCCCTGACTATGATCCCCAATAGCCTCCCTCTATTCTAAAAAGTTTTTCCAAGTTACACTATTATAAATAGGACCTAAAATATATGCAGTGGTTTTGTTTTTTTCCCCAATATTGGTTTTATAATCACGTGAGCACTGCTAAGATGATTTTCAGTAAACAAGAGATAGAATATAATAAAAACTTTTTTTTGTTCGTCTAGTCCTGTTTGAAAACCGGGAACCTCAAAATTATCTGAGAATTTCAAACAATGATGAAAAAAAGGAAAAACTGTGTTGATAGAAAGCTTCTCTGCAGACTCTGGTTTTAAAAGAAGTTGATATCTTTTGGTTATAGGACCACACAATTCCAAGACACAAGAAACTCCTTTCTAAGACATACAAACTCTTGCCAGGCCTGGAAAAAATCCTCACCTGAGAACAGTGTAACCCAGGTCAGCTCATTCTTAAGTTCTGAATATCACTGTAAAACAAGATTCCAGCTCAGCAATATTCACACTCAGTTCTAACTATTGCACCTGCTTTGAAGAATTAAATAGAACAAGTAGGAGTGACAGGATCTCTTCTTGCTTCAGGAAACAGGGCTAATTTTGTTTACCTATGAATCATGAAATATTTAGTGATACCTTTCTGCAAGAGAATGGAGAAATACTGATTTAATGCTGGTGGGTATTGCTCAAAACTGCCAGTTTCAGTTTCCTTCGAAGAGAGATATTAACCTGATATTTTTTCTTGCCTTCTTACCTGAAGCAATTGACAACACTACTGTGTGAAAGATGCCATGTTCCTCCACTACAATTGCTTCTTTTCAACAAAAGTGTTTCTCTGAACTAGGTGGGTCATTTTTACAGTCTAAAAATTGTACTAACCCACTGAAATCAGCATGGCTTAGTCTGACCCCTGACAACAAAATGGAGCTGAAAGAGCTTTAAATTTCTTCTTAGTAAAAGACCTTTTATCAGAATGAAATATCATTACCTCTATGGCCCTGTAGCCATTTCAGAGGTATATAAACATTTGCTACCTATCTGTTAGCCATTCAATTACTAAGATCTTGATACTGTGTAAATATTTAACTACAATAGACCATATAAATCAGAGAAAGTGATTCTGTTTCATTTCACTGGTGGCAGTAAATCACAGGCTATTCAGGCTACTGGGCTACACCCAAAGAAATGATTGAACACAGGCAGACATTCCTTAAAATTTCCTGTAAAGCAAGTCCTAATTTAATGCAGAATTCATAAGGGGAAGACTAACAGTATACTACAACTCTAGAAGCCTGAAGAACTTCCAGACATTTTTACTCTATCATTCAGGAAGGGAGAAGTTGCCAACACCCAACCTTTGGACTAATTCTCCAGATGTGACCAGAAACATTAAAGGGCTATGAAAGCAGGTGCTATTGAGTTTGAGCCACTGGATAGTAATGACATAGACAGCTGAGAAAAGAAGTAGCCAGTAAATTCTGGTCACATTCAATCAGATAGATTCAATCAGATAGGCCTGATTATAATTAGAGGCAGCAGCATGAGGAAGTACTAGACCAGTCAGCCCTTGTCCAAAGGCTGATCCAGATTTCTGCGTTATAACAAAAGTCCAGGAGCTGCCACAGAAACAGTCATCCCATGTGCTGCTACTTCAGAGGTGCAATACTGGGCCCTTCATCACAGCAGTGACATGAGTTCCTTAAATGCACTACAAATTGAAAGTTAAGTCTTTCAGGACTTGGCTTTTTCCTCTAGAACAGGGGCAAATGCATGAGGCTCATGCTCAGCTTTAGCAAAAACCAGGGACTGAGTCACTGTCACCATCCTCCAGTGAACTGCCACTGCAATATTTGCTTTGGCTTTCTTTTCTACAAGTCTTGATACCTAAAATGATGGGTCACTCTTCCTCATTTCTAGGAGGCACCAATACTGCTGCTTGTTGGTGGTCTCAGACAGGACTTGCTTATTCTCACATCCTCATTTCTGCCTGTGCCATCATCTGCCTTCAAAACGCTTCAGCCAGAGGAGCAACTAGTGTCACCCAAGTGGCTTACAGACCCCTGCTGCAGTCTTTAGAGGGACACCAAGGAGCCAACAGACCTGCCAACAAGAGAAAACAGAGTAGGAATGGGATGCTTCTGTCAGCAATATATCACTGCCCTGGGGCACCTCACTTAGGCCCTCTGTTTACCCTTTACTTTACTCTGGAATGGGCACTTTAGCAAAGTGGAAAGCAAGGTTTGCTCACAAAAAAAAAAAAAAAGAATTGTGTTTATTTCTATCCTTTTTGAGCTTAGAGTTTATCCTCCCTACTCGTTAGATGTTTCATCTCGCCAGTGCCATCTGGTAGGCCCCAGCTCTACAGACCCTCACCCGTTGGGAGGAAGAGGAGGGTGAGCCAGAGGGCCTACAACAGTCAGAAAATTCTGCAAGACAACGTGACTGCTGAGAGAGCAGGTATAACCCACAAACACTTATCTCAAGTTTTCAAGCAGCATGGCCTCACTTAGGGCTGATGACACTGGATGTTAAATTACCTCAGCAAGAAGGAAAGTGCCCTCTGCCTGCCCTCCTTCTCCACTTGGCCCAAGTGTAGGTACAAGTTCAGCAAGTGTCTGCAAGCCCCAGTGCATACAAACAAGCCTTTTGCAGCATTATATTTTGGTTTTCTCTACCCTCCTTACGGCCTCGCCTGGCTAAAGTCAAAGAAAACTGAAAGCATCCAAGTAAATCAGTTTATTGCATTTTCTCATCAGCTTAAAATGCTCTCCCTTGGTGCCAAAAAATGACAATTCACTACAGAACCAGGCTTGCAGGATACTGTATTGAAGCTATTTCTTTTTGCCTTGTTTTGAAAGGCGTGTTGGCAGGGCAATATACTTCCATACTCTGCAGTCCAGTGCACCATACTGAGCACACAAAAGCATACACATGGCTCTGACAGAGTGCAGAAGGTATCCCAGCAGGAATCTGCTAGAGGGACACTTGCCTTCTACCATGGTCATCCTAAGACAGGTCAAATTAATTGCACTACAATAGAAAGCTGCTCAATAAAATCCTGTCATAAAACAGGAACCCAAACATGTTTGCATGTTAGCCATCCTGAGGGATGAGACTTAACCACCCTGAGCTGAAGAGTCTTAGGGCTAATGAGTCGCAAGAGACAGAGCTCTGAGCTGACAGCAGTGACTCAGAGTTCTTGTGTGGCTTGAGCAGAGAGGAGAGACGAGCAGAGACACAAACAGAGGCTGGGACTGGCTGCAGGATATCTGGGGCAGGGGGAGTTCCTAAGATAGCACAGTTGCTCCTTAGCATGTGGAAAGTGATTAATAAAAAAGCAAACCCAGAATCTCCAACAGTCATGTTGTGCAACACTACCCAGTCCTCTGTCCTGTGTCTGAGCAGTTTAAGCCATCACAACTACTGTCACCAGCAAAGCTGAGACTTCTTGTGACTAACTGGAGCACTTCATTCTGCTTTCCTCTTCCACGACAATGTGCACACACAGAGCAACAGAGAGGAGAGGCACAGAATCCCAAAGAAGAGATTATGAGAAAAGTAGGTTATCCAGTGATGGAAACCATGAACATTTTCCATAATCATTATTCATAACATGTTATTTAAACAGGAGAAGCCTTCCTGTAAAATTGAAAAGAAGAGGCTTAACATCAGCTCAGAGAAAGGAATTGCTAAGTTTCTTTCGAATAGTTTAGGAACACCTGTTTTATAAATATTTGAGGAAGCTTTAGAAGGATAGAGCAGATATAAAAATATAAGTGATATTCTATGATAACCTTGTTCTAGCTATCACCTGAGTCCAAATCAGGAGAGTTAACGTGCAACAGGAAGCAGCTGTCAAAGCTGGAGTAAAAGGGTGCAATACTAGCATGTATTTCTTTCTTATTGATTTAATTTTCAGCCCACTCTGGAATTGGCTGTTCATTTCAGCATGGATGCACTCAGCAGTTTGTGACACACTGTGCTGCTTTGCTCTGCCAGCTGTGTTGTGCCTGCCAACATTTGTTGAGAAATAACAAGAGGTCGCACATGGTGTCAAAAAAAATGCCCCTGGCACAGCTCACAGAAAAAGGCATTGTATTAGTGGCAATGAATTCAGACCTACTGATGGTGGAATTAATGAAATCCATGGCTGGCACTCTCTTTGCATCCTAACGGAGGCTACAATGAACAAAGAAAATGTACTGGCCACTAGCCCATAGGGTCAGCAAACCGTGCTTGCCCAGGGCAGCTGGAAGACCATTGCCTTCCCTGGCAGGCCTTAGAGAAGAGAATGGAATTGAAGTACTTACCTAAGACCTCTCTCCTCTGACTTTAAGGCAACAGGAAACCAATAGACAGGGAAGCAAGGAGATAAGTAATGCTCTTGGAGGAGAAAGGGCATGGATAATGAGAGACATTTGATTATTTTACTTTAGTTTTCTTGGTTTCTTAAGCTTTTTGATTTAGCTACAAGGGAGAGACATCTTTTCCTTTGATTCTCATTTGCCATGAAGATAAAGCCTCTTGTGAGCATCAGCATTCACTCATTAGTCATCTGTTCTCTCTTGAAAGTGATTTCAAGTCCCTTTTAGGAAACTCTCACATAATTGTGTTAGTCTTTGTCTTTCTGTTATCTTTATGTTGAGCAGAGACAACTAAGGATATGTATATTTCTATATAAAGACAAAATTCCTCACAATAAATGCGAACACTACAACAAGGACCCAGGTAGCTGATGCCCAATCTTGAACATAGTCAGCAGATGGCTGGACAAGGCCCTGAACAATCCGATTTAACTTTGAAGATACTTCTTTGGATCTAGCTGATTTTCAATATTTCAGTGATTCTAAATCAACATGTGATCAGCCATCTCTTCATGCACTATTTACCTGGAGGTAAAAATCAGTCAATGCTCACCTGCCTTGGACTAGCCATCACTGGCTAGAGCAAAATACATCACTTTCCTTCTCCCCCTATAAAATAGGGCTATGGATATTCCCTTAAAACCTCACACTTTCTTCTTCCTGTCCAAATTAATCTGGTAATAGAATGCAGAAAATGCAGCTATTCCCTAGGCATCTCAATGCACAGCCATTTGTAGCTGTTTCTGTGTTAACCCCAGCTGTGTGTTCATTCTCTTTCAAAAGGAGAATTCAAGTCCTACCAGTGTTTAAAATATAACTAGATGCACCAAGTCAGACACATGCTAGCATCAAATCTTCTAGAAGAAATACACACTGATCAAAAAGACAATTCCTTTCTCACAGGGCATTTTAATGCAGCTCTTGTGTTTAATGTTTAATATGAGTGGAATAATAGTTTGTCTCTTGTTATCCCCCATTAACACAGATCAGAGGCATCAGCTGCTTAGATCCCACTTGATACTTCTCAGTTGGTCACCCAACCAATAGGTCCAGCACTGGAAAGAGCCTTTACATTTGGAAGCCTCTCCTTTCACACCTCTCCTCTGCAAGAGAGGTTGCAAGCTTTCCATAGCAGGGGATGAAGTGAGAAGAATACAGGTCACAACCAGCATTTCCCATACCATCTTTCATTCAGTACACTTACTAATAGAATCGGGTTGTTAATAACAGTGACAAATAACTATTCCAACAATATTGCCACTAGTCACTCCCACTCTTACATTGCCTCACAGTTTCATGAGGAGAGCAAGAACTGGAAGACTAACTCCAGCTCTTTGGTCAGAAGTGGAGAGTTGTGTTCAGGCTGACTAAAGACAGTTTTACATCCTAACTCAAAATCTGATTAAAAGCTGCTGTAAGAGCTTACTCTGCAATTCCACTCTGTAATTCATCCCTTATGTGAACCTGAGAAACCTGTTAACAACAATCTTTACAACTACAGTTTGACTGATTTTCCCTAAAGCTAAACTGAAAACAGGTGATTGCATTTTCTTGAGCACTGACATTATAGTCTTTGGGGGTTTTTTTGGGAAAAGAAAAAAAAAAGGATAAGGAAAATTAAGAAGTTTTATGTCAAAGGCTTTGAATTAGAATGTATTTGGGATGCATTTTATGCCTTAAGTTGAATTCAGTTTTCAAAATCTGAAGTATCAATTACATCATCTCTCATCTGGAAGATCAAGCTGCCCTGGAAGAATCAGTTGTGCACAAAAATTATGCTTAAGATGAACAAAGGCAAAAAAAGAGACAATAATTAGAATTTGTGGATGTTCAGCTATTTCTTCACGTTCATAGCCAGCTTGCAGCAGGGAAGCATTACTTATGAGCTCTAAGCTATCCAATTGTCTGCGACTGGCAAACGAAGAAGGATTTGCCTGATAATACCAATGATCTGGTCTTGAAGAAGGAAACAGCTTTTTTAAGATGGGGGAGGCAACCATGTGTGCTGATAAAGCCAAACTTGGAACTAAGGAGTTTTGTTTTCCTTCCTCTGATGCCAAGAAGAGGAGTGTGCCTGGGTCTGCACAGAGTGTTCCCCTTGAACAATGTCAGACACACGCTAGTTTGGAGGTCTGCCAGTCTAGGGCCACCTCAATGAACTCATATGGCAAGGCAGAAGGAGCACACAAAGACCCGACTAAGGTTATCACAGTCTTTCCAGAGAAGGCCAAAGCAACCATTTGTCATCATTATGTTCCTTCCCTATTCTTATTTCTGTGCTCCCTAGAAAATAAAATAATATTTGCTAAGAAGTAAAAAGAGGGAAGGAACAACTTGAATACCTGAGACTGGCTGAACTGATGGAGAAGATGATGAATAACTGGCATGGCTGGCAAAACTCCTATTCTTCCTTTATAAATGTTGCACAACCTACTGCTTAGAATATCAGAGCCTTGATTTATTACTTGCCATGGTGTAAACAGGTTTTGATTGCTTGGTACCTCTTTTCTGTCAAAAAAATTGAAGAGAACATCCATCTATGATGTTTATCTGTGCATGTCCTGTACAGCTGAATCCCCCAGAGACTCATTTTTGTAGACTTAACCTTAAGCAGACCAGCAGTCCCAGGAAATGCCCTGCAGGACTGGAACTCGTGTCAAGATGGAGCATCTGCACTTACTGCCAAAACATTTTTTGTATGAAAGACTGGAATGAGGTATATAAGCAGTAAGAAGCAGAAACTAGGGAAATCTAAACAAAAATAGTGAAAAATGGGAAAATGAGAGGGCATAAATGGTATTTTTCTATCAACAAACCTGTGGGTGCAACATTTTGCACTTATCCCTGGTTTTGCTAACTTCTCATTAGCAAAGAAATCCCATGGTCAGATTTGCCACTTCACTGTAGCTTCAAATAAAGCAGCCCCCTGCTACACAGCCTACAGCAGAAATGTACCAACAAGGTCAAAAATCTGGGATAATATCCTTGTTTGCACAGAAAGATGCAGAATCTTGAATGTAAACCTTGAAATACACAGCCCCCGATTATACCGTCCTATCCAACTATTGCTCCTACTCCCACCAGAGCTCTGAGGTACCTGGTGTTCAGGCAGGAAGGGGTGAAGGGCCCCAGCTACCATGTCAAATGTTCAGCTTCTGCCCTGCATCCATCGTCCTGCTGGCTGAGCCCTCACCACAATCAGCTATTTTGTTGGCTCCATAGATCTGGTCCTGTAATCCCAGCACACACTGAGCAATCACAGAGAGAAAGAATAATTCCACGACATCAGAATTCAACCTGGAGTGACAGAGGAGAATGAACCCATTCATGTTGCATCCTGTCGTATGCCACTGCCATCAACCCCTCCCACCCTCCAAGCATGAATTAAGATGTTTAACCAAAATTCTCCTATTTGGGGACATAACCTCTGCAGGCTGTCCCTAAAGGAAGCTGATTCTCAGCCATGGGAAATGACAAGAGCAAGCAGAGAAAATGATGCATCCAGATACTTCCAGTCCCATACAATGATAATGTTTTGATTATCAGACCACAGAGGAGGATTGCAATGCCAGATTAATGCAAAACCAAGTAAAGACAACGAGAGTAGACAAGGAGCACTTGTTGAGGGACATGCATTAATTTGTTATTCTGGATCTGATCATTTAGACCAGCAGCTTTTGATTAGATGCTTCCTTATTGACACTAGGTCTGGTTGAGCTATTAAATATAGATACTGAAGAATCTTCATTACTACGTCTGACATAAGAGCAAGGAAGGAAGTTAGAATTAACGACTGACACAAATTGCTATCATGGTACACAACACACACATGCTCCCTTACCAACAAGGTTGAGAGCCTCAAATGCCATCCTTGCCCGAAAAGGAGATGCAGAAGAGCAGGTCCAGGAGCTACAGTCAGTTTGTGTAGGTAAAACAGCCTCAGCAGGACTGTGAAATGGTGGGGTATGAGCTCCTATCACAAGAGACATCACCTGATGGAATCAACATATGTTAGGCAATAAGGTTCATAGCCTGGTTCTGAAACTACCTTCTGACTTTGTCTTCTTGATAGTTTTACTTCTCTTCTATTCTGATTTCTTCAGTTTTCTCCTGTTGTTCATTCTCCTACTGGAAACATCTCACATTGTGGGGATAAGCAAAAGAGACTGTGCAAAGATTCCAAACAAGTTTTATTATCTTTGTTTCTTTCTGAGAGGGAAGTTTGGATGAACTGATAATTCACTCAGATCAGAAGAACTGCTCAGTTTTAACTTACTCCTCTCTAGTAAAACTCACACAGCATATCTACATATAGGATACACATGTTTGCAGTCCATCATGGAAATACTAAAGGAAAGAAATTTCCTCTTCTACCACTGTGCTAATTGCTAATTTCACTGAGTTGCTTCGGATGGATACTAGGACTTAGTGCAATAAAAACAATAGCAAAGTCTTAACTGGAAACAGTTTTGAAGATTCCTGTGAAGTTGTGCAAAGAATCAAGGCCGTTCTAGAGGTGAGAGTAAAACCAAAAGAAATGCAGCACAAAAGTGATCTGTGGGATACATCTGGTGATGAAGCCAGAGCTGCCCCACCAGGTTCAGTGCAACACTGAACGCCACCCTCGTGTCCCTGAGAGGTGAGCAATAAGTGATCACACAGCTTCATTTTTGGTTGTGCTGAGCAACCTCCAACAACTAATCTTCTGTTAAAACTGCTACCTTCCTACTGAATACAAGAAATTTAAGAAATCAAAACATTCTACCAAATCTTCCCCCTGCACTGTTAAAAAACAGTCAGCTGCAGCCCTGAAGGAGTAGGTAAACTGAGACCCCAGTGCTCATGCAAAGCTTCACCTATCTGGTCTTCCAAAGGTCCTTAAAACACAGCTGCTGACAGTCTGGGGCTTTACAAACCACTGTGGAGTCCATGGAAACCAGGTATGAAAAAGTAATTATGGGAAAGTGGATTTAAAACTGCCACCTATATTCCCTGCTGCTGGATGCCTTCAGACACAGCCCACCGACAGCTCATCGGTGTAGAGGTAAAGCTGGTACTTTTTTAATTATTAAAAAAGAAAATCTATCTGAAAGGTTTGGACATATGAACTGTGATTAGCTTGAAGCATCACTGTACAATACTTGATAAAGAAAAAAAATTTAAATCTCATTTCTCATTGCCATCTTCTGGTCAGAATGGTGTAGTGTATTCTCTTGCTGAAACAAGCTGCAGAATAGAGTACAGAGAGGCAAGACAGGTCACAACTGCAACTCTGGCTTGGCTGCAGTGATGTGCTACTGTGTAGGAAAGGTATGAAAGCAGCTGTCTGGGACTCACCATCCAGTTGAAATAACTGATCAAAAACTGATTCTGTGAAAAATTATAAATTTGAAGGTAGTTGAAAGCAAATCTCATTGGAAACTTTATCTTAAATGCCACTTGTATTTCAAGTTCTTTTCCACACTTTAGCTATATCAAAATGGTTATCAATCATTTGAACACCCTCATCATACTTAAAGGAAAAAAGCCTTTAAAAATCACTATGTAGTTAGTCTAATCTCTTCTAGAGCAGTATACTCCAGAAAACTTTAATCTTTGGGGCTAGGCTAGTACACACTGAAAATCTATATTCAATTAGCAATTAACACACCAAATATTTCTGATCTAGTTGCAAAGTCGGCTTGGTACATATGCACCACACACCTCGTGGTGGTCTGATTGTGAACCTACTGCCCCGATATTCAGAGCTGCAGTCTGGGTCAGGCTGGAAGTTTGTGTTTATGCACTAAATAAGCACAGATAGGAAATGATGTATTCATTATCAATCTGATCCTGGCAACTGGATGGAAAATGACTCTCCTGTCCTTAGTCCTTTCTGCTTTTGGAGTCACCTGCAAAAATTAAGGATTCTTTCTCTAAGCCAAGAACAATTTTCTCTGCATCACTGTAGATGAGCATTGCTCAAAATCAGCTTTCTAAGTATTTTCTAATCTTGAATATAGGATCTCAAGCAGCTTCATCTGGAACCCATTCAAATCACACACAAGAATTTCTCCAAATTTCCAGATAATGAGTCAGTGTATAGAGCTTTTGCCCAGTTCTCCCTGCAGACTGCAGGACAACAGAAAAGTCTGGATGCCCTATGCTTGCCTACACCTTTGTAGAGGAGCACCTGCCCTGTGGCCATGAGTCACACCACAATGGAGAAGCAGTTGAATATTTACACATGTCACACCTCTTGAATCCATAAGAATTTTGACAATTTCTGACCAATCCCTAAACTCTACTCTCTTTAGCCTTTAGTTAAACAAGCTGGAGGGTTTAACTGAATTTAAAAGAACAGCAAGAAAAGACTAAAGAATGTAAATAAGTTTAACTAGAGGGAATAAAATATGACAGGATAAAAGAGGAAAACCACAAACATCATAGCAGTAGGTATTTGCAATAACCACATTCCCTGCTCCTCTTGCAGAAATACACTTGATTGAGTAAAGGAGTGGTACAGTGCCAGAGCTGCTGCAGGTGCACTGGGATGGTCTGTAATTTCTCCCCAGAGCAGCACAACTTTGTAATTTTGCTAATGCTTTCCCAGGCATTCTTCACACTGCCGATTTTCCCTGTGTTCACTGTAAAAGTTTCAAGAGAGTCCTTCCTCTGGAGCATCACCACACGCTTGCATTGAGTAGGCTGCTCATGCAGGTACCTTCCAATCCCAGTGCATCATGTACTACTGTGGCAGTGCTGACTGTCTTTGATTGTCTTAGTTTGGCCGCTCTTTTCCCAGTACTGTTTCTAATCTGAACTGCACACTATTTCTCTTCACCATGTTTGTAATGGCTCGGTTAAAATCCTGATTACAAGGTCTTTTACCATAACACATTTTCAACGACTCATTTGTTATCTGAGTCTTGGATTTGAGGACAACTAGTTGTATATTCTGGCTTGACAAGCAAGCATCTTCATAAGTCCTTGCTCCCTTTGGATTCCCTCTTATTTAAACTATTAGTAGACAAAGATGTAGATTATCCAAATAAATAGCTATATTTGTTTCTACAGTCTATCCATTTAACTCAGTAACTGTTTTAGATCATTATTAGGATGTTGAATCCAGGTTACATCTACGATCGAATAGTCCTGTCTGTAGTATATGTTTATAAAGCCATCAGTCTTCAATTAAACTTTTTACTCACTAGTGCCACTATCCAAGCTCCATAAAAAAACACTTGTTATAAGAGAAACATGCAGCACTTCCTCCATGAGTAGCTCAAGGAAAGCTTGTGCCCAGATTTGATTGAAAGCAACTCCACTCTTCAAATGGATGATTGATGCCATTGTTACTGGGTAAAGCATTGACATCCTATCTTAGCCCTCACCATAATAGGCTTTTACATATAGCAAAAGCTGGGTTGCCTTTTTTTAAATAAAAAATTTAGACCTTGAATCACTTGCACTAGAGAAAGTGAACAGATGATACTACCCGTGTGCTCCTTTTACAGGCTGTACAGCTCATGGGGCCTGGAAGCCAATAAACAGTGGGAAGGAACACATCTGAAGAGACTGAGTAGCAGTGAGCAATTACAGCTTTTTTCTACTTATTCCCTGAACAAATTAAATATTTTTTTTCTTCTTCAACTCTGCCATAGTAAGCTAGTTAATCGACCATTCACAGTGAAAACATAATTAGCAACAATTAATAAAGGGGAAATGGCTTGCATAACCACATACACAGGAGGAAATCTTGCCAGGAGACTACTTATGAAACATCGCTTATTGACTCCATAATTTTGTCTATCTGTTACTTCCATTGTATTTGCAAGTTTAAGCTCCACTGCATAAGCTGTATACAATATTTCGTAGCACCAAACTCCAAGCACTTAATAAATAGACCTAAAATTTTTGAATCTGTCCCACTAGTGACACTTTGCACCATTGGGTGCTATTCCGTGTGCTGCATGAAGAACATATGGGAACAAATTACTGTTCCCTACAGCTGTGCCAGCAGTGGGTGCTGGCAAAATTGCAGCACGAAACAGAGCAAGTTCAGGTCATTGAGATTAATTCAGTGGAACCAGCTGCAGCTTTTAGGCAGTCCAGGAGGCTTCTCTGAATTTATGCAAATAAACAGCACTTACAGGACAGAAAAGCATCACATAACAATTTAGGGTTTCCACTAGGTCTTGGCAGCAGCGTGACTCTCATATCTGCAGCTTGTGGTTGCAGAGCATTTTACACTGAGGTTGTCAAGCACACAATTCATGTACTGTACAGGGCCCCTGGATGTGTGCAGGTGGCCTACTTTAAGTACCCATATGCTGCACAGTTTCAGCTTTCAGAAAGTAAAAGCAGCTCAAGGACAAAATAAGGATTGGGCAGGGTGGGTAGATGGAAAATTAAACTGAAGTTGCTGGAAGAGGAAATAGAATGAAAACAGGAAAGGAAGACAGAAGTAAAGCAGCAGGTCATGAAAAATGGGTTCCTTCAAAAAAAACAACTTGGTCAGACATGATAGATTTAGATTTTAGGCTGTTTGATGCTGAATTACAGATTGGCATCCCCTGAGATTGCTATGCAAGCACTGCCTGAAGGAGCACACTGAAGAGTGCTACTATCCCCACATGTGAAAGGTTACCAAAGCCAACAGATCCTACTGAAATCCAACACTCATCCCTCTTGCTGGAGGACTGCAGTCCTCAGTCTTGTTCTCTGGCCATTTTAACCAGCTTGTCCTGAACACTCAGACATGACAGTTTGGATTCCAGTCAAGCAGCATAAGTGCATGGTCTGTTGCAGCTGAGGCAATGGAGATGCTGGCAATGCAGACCCTATTGTTTGCACAGCAAAGGCTCTGGTTTTGTTTCGAAACACAAAAGGCTGATTTGAAGGAATTTCCCCCCTTGAAATAACTCATCTAAATCATATGATAAAATAGATTTTGAAACAAAAACTTGTTTTCCAAACTCCGCAGTTCTTTCAAGAACTAAGGAATTAGACAACGTGCCACCTGTACTCAGCACTGTGGTGAGGCCACACCTTGGATCTTTTATCCAGTTCTGGCCCTCTCAATTCAGGAAAGAATTGACATGGAGTTGATCCAAAGTGGGGGAACAGAGCTGGTGAAGGGTCCGGAGTGTAAGCACTGTGAAGAGCAGCGGGTGTTTAGCCTGGAGAAGAGGAGGCTCTGGAGTGACCTTATTCTACAACCACCTGAGAGATGGTTGTACCCAGGTAGGGGTTGATCTCTTTTCCCAGGCAACCAGTGACAGGACAAGAGGACACAGTCTCAAGCTGAACCAGGCGAGATTCAGGTTGGATATTAGGAGGAATTTCTTCACAGAAGGGGTGGCTAGACATTGGAATGGACTGCCTAGGGAAGTGGTGGAGTCACCATCCCTGGAGATGTTTAAGAAAAGACTGGTCATGACACTTGGTGCCATGGTCTAGTTGATGTGATGGTGTTCAATCAAACGTTGGACTCTATGATCTCAGAAGTATTTTTCAACCTAATTGAAAATAGCAGGACAGTACTGTGGGTTAAACAATTCCCAAGGCATTCGCAAAAGCAATCCTAGCCTGAGAGAAACTGTGTCCACTACCTGCTAACATACCTCACCCACATTTACATACTGCCAGTGACAACAGCATCACCTTTAGAGCAGAATCTATTATTGGTAAATCATGAATTCCAGCCCTGTTATGTGAGCTTATGAAAAGCAAAACAAAGCAATTGGAGCTTGGATATTACTCTAGTAAGTATTTACATTTCAGCAGCACCTGGAAACATGACCAAAACCACACAAAGGTAGGTGTTCCAAACGCACTGAAAAGATAGTCCTTGCCAAAAAGAGTTTCCAGTCTTGGCATATTATGGGGTCTTGGTTAAGCCTATTCATCTACTACTAACATCTCCAAGAGTTATAGGCCTGTGCTAAAATTAAGTGGAGGGTCCTATCACAGGCCAAATTCCTGCACTGTGCCCAGCTAAGGAGTGTGTGGAAGAGGCAGTAGCTGAGAATAGGCCACTGCAACTCTTCCTTCACAAAGCAAAGTCTGAATGGGTGGGACAGCAGCAGTATATGCCTTAACCCACTACTGGTTAAGTGATTAAAAATACATCAGAACAGAAAGGAATCCTTTAATGTAAAGGCATATCTCTAATAAACTTACATGGAAAACCACCTGGACAGTTCCATGAATAAAACAATTATTTAAGATAGTCAGCTGCTGCATAGAGATCTTCTGTATCCAAGGTACCCTACATACTGACTAGCAGCATTGGGGCCACGTCAGTAAGGACTCCACCCACAACGCCCGAGCAAGGCAGGCCATAGAAAGCAGTCAGTTCCCAGTTCCAGATTCAGCTGAAAATCCAAATCATCATAGAATCCATAGCAATAAGGCAGGTTTGAAGTCAAACCAGGGAGCCAATCCACAGGTCATATTCAGGCAGAGCCAAAGCAGCAAGGCACATCCAGGGCCAGGACATCAACCAATGCACTGAAGTCTGGATAAAGGACATTTATTACCAAGAAAGTGCACAGCCCATCTACAGACCACCACACTGCTGTAGCACAGAGCTCGATAGCCCAGGCTGAGCTTAAATAGGTTGTCTGGGTCATTGAGCAGGGCCTATGGGTGGAGGTCCCCGGTGAGGCTCATCAGGACAATGAAGAGCCATTGGTGCCCCAACCTATGTGTAGAAGCCCCTTCTTATGGGCTGTGAGGGCACTTTAGTCAGCTGTGCCACTGGCCACTAGAAGACAGTGGTGGAATTACTCTGGGATCCTGGAGAATTCCTGCAGCCTCTGGTTTGCTCAGAGCCCGTCCATATTAATGCATACTAGAGACAGCCTCCTTTCAGCTGTGGCTTGAACCATAAACAGTTGCCTCTGTAAGACAAGTGGAAAGCTCAAAGAAATTTCTAGAAAGCTTCTTTCCTGTTATTGGAGGGGACTTGGAATCATCATGCAAGAGCACATCATCACCTATTGTGCTGGGCACCACAGAGACGCTGTGTGCTGAAGAAATAATTTCCAATACTCATGTGGCTGTTGAATTAGAGGTTTATTTTTGCCACTGCTTCCTCTTCAGAATTCCCATTTCAGTAGTTACACCCATGTTGCCCTTTAGCCCCATCACCAGCACTGTTCCAGTTGTCTCTCAGTTGGTGACATATGGAAAAACAGCTCTGATTAATATTTTTCCAAATCATTTACCCAAAATTGTATGTATTGTTCAGATTGATTTCAACTGGAATTTTTTCATACTTTCCAATGCAAAATGAGATTAGAGTTCAATATTCTGACATGTTGATGAAGTGCCAAATGGAGCCACACTGGGTACAAAAGTCACTCTGTCTACACACCAGTTAGATATTGTTTGAGCAGTAAAATTTGAGTTCAGGCAAAGGCTGGACAAGTTTCATTTAAGACAAAGTAATGCTCTTGATTCCAGAAATAAAAAGAAACATTGGAACCTGAGGCAAGAATCTTCATTATGGCACAACCAGGGTAAAGGAAAACTAGTTTGACAAGAAAAAATGTTCAGCAACACTCTCATCTTTTGGGGTTCTGCTCCACATGTCAGCTTGCAATTGGGGCAGGACCTGCACCTTTACCATCTTGACACATATACAGACAGCAATGACACATAGTTGGTGTGGTGGCAAAGGTGTCTTCATACGTGTCAGTGTGTGTGTACTCTGATTGTGCTCCCTTTTCCTCTGGTGAAACATCTCTCTCTGACATATCCCAAAAGAATATAAAAGATGCAAAATGGAGGAAGAAATGCCTAGCAAAGAAAGCAAAAGCCATTTCCCCTCAAAGATGCAGGGTCAATTCCAGACCTAGCTTGCAGAAGATGTTTTCCATCGTTAATTTTTTTATTTTCTCCAATGTGTGTCTTTTCTGTTGTATGTACATAGAGCTCTTAGCAGAGTGTTTCTAAGTTTCTAGCAGAGATTTCAGTTTCCCTGATTAACCACAGCACCTCACTCACACCAGTAGTCTCCACTCTTGCCCATTATCAAGAGAAAATGTGTGGGAGATCTGCCATGAAGGGCCTAGGTCAGAGAAGGAAAGCAATGGTAGAAGCTTTTGGAGAATGAGGACATGGAAAATAGCCATGAACAATTTCGAGAAATGTTCCAGGAGATCATTGCCTAATTCAATGCTTCTCATTTCTGCCAGACTATTTTTGTCTCAGCCCTGAATGTGTCCATCTCAGTATGTGCTGCTAACTTGGTAATTTTTAACTCATGGCACTAATTGAATTGTTATTGAATGTGATTAATTAGAACTGAAACAAGCCTCTAACAAAGAATTTATCAGATCTTTTTTTGCTCCCTCCACTGACTCAGTGCTTCCCAATGGCTTTTAAACTTGCACATTGGGCATAGTCATACAGCCTTTGGCAGGCTCTGGGTACCCGTACTTGCTGTCTTACAACACGATGCTAGCATAGGCATCCTGGCTCTCCTCCACCCAAATATGAACCACTGGGTGGACCAGGTTTTTTGCTTGCACGTTTTCATCCCCAAGAGCACTGAGGCTGGCCCAGCAGACCACTTCATGGAGCTGCAGCACTCCAGCCAGAGTATTTGAGCTGGAATAATGCATACACCATAGCAGGAGAACAAAGAAAGACACTTCAGCCTATCTGGGCTCCTAAATTTCAATAGGAACTTACACCCTTAGTACAGATTAGGATTGAAATATCTTTGTGGCACAAACACAGTGGCAGAAGGTTCAATATTACATGCAAATATCTTAAAATGACTTACAGTAGCTCTGGACTGTGTGTGTACATGCAGAGATACATGCACATTCATTTGAAGTCCAACACTTTTCATGTATCTTGTGTTATTCTTGAGCACAATTACATCAAATAATGCTGATTTCCCAGTCGGATTGTATCTGCAGTGGAAAATTTATTTATAATTACTTTTGACCTTGGCATTTTTTATTTCCTTGGCCGTATGTTCCTCTGTTTCCCATGGGAGCAAGCAATGAATACCTTACTTAGAGGTGCTGGACAGGAAAGCTGCTGATGTTGTGTTAACTGGCAACATTTCAGGTGTCAAAGGAAGGAACACTTTGATTCCAGGAGAGTATTTCAGAGTATGGATTCAGGATACAGGCTCTGCCTGGCCAGATCAAGATGATAGTTTTGATCTCGTTCCTTTATCTTCTGCTGAGCGTGTCAAAAACTGAGTAACTTTTCGACTGTTCTATGCTGACAATCACACCAACTGCAAAAAATTAGCATTCCCTGGAAATTATTTTAAGTAATGACGTACCTCTTCTGTGTACATAAAATTGAGCTACATTTAAGTAGTTGCATGAAACTGAAGCTTCAAATAAACTTAAGGAAAGTCTTCTATCTTGTCTGAATGTAGATGAAAAAATTCAAGTCCTGGCTCAAACAAAATCAAATTTATTAAGCTAAGTCAAAAACATGCCCAAGAAATTGCTAACTCACCGAGAATTATGACAGTTTGGAAATTAAAAACAACAAAAAGTCCACAAACGAAGTAGAGAAGCATGACAAGGCTTTGTTGTTACTCTGTTTAGTGCCCAAACAGTCACTAAATCTAGATGCATTTTCCCCCTGGCCCAGCCATGAAATGACAAAAGGTGGGTGGCTGGCACATCAAAGCTTCAGGCAACACCAAACTCAAGCACCCATCCTGTTCTCTTTGGCTGAGTACATGCTGCTTAGGAATCTTGAGTGAAAAGAGGTGCATCCTGGCATCAGTTCAGCTCAAGTATTATTTTAAAACATGAGGTACAGCACCTTAGACAACTGGACTGAAAAACAAACAGAAGTAGGTTGATAGCTATTTACACTAGATTTAGAGTTCCCTTTTCTACAATGTCTCAACTTACAGAAAATACACACATTTAATTCCAGTTTTCCAAGGCATTTGGATACTCATTGTTGTGGTAATGTGTTTTGGGACCAGAGTCCAAATGAAAAGAGATGAGGACAGACATATATATATACTAAGAAAGTCCAGTCCTACCCACTTATATGAGCTAGTCATGTCATCTGTACATGCCTGGAGAACAAAAGGTGATCCAAACCGGCTGTCCTCCATAATTTGCCTGGAGAACATAGAGCAGGCACCCAAGAGGGAAGTTCATGAGAAGTCATGTTTTGGAAGCATTGGGCTCTTGTATGGAATCAAGGTTAAAAAAAAAAATTACTTACTATCAAGTTGTGAAGTTTGGAATTAAGAAAAATCCTCTTGTTCTTTCACCAGTGGTAACTTCAGCAGATGTTGTGGAGCAACTTGTAACACAAACTGGCAGCAATATTTGAGCAGTCTGGGCCTCAGGTTCCCATCTGTACACGGAGGATACCAGCATTTTTCTGGCTCAAAGAGGTTTTGAGATAATAAAGAGGTCAAACCAGGGAGAACAGGGAAGGGGATGTTATCAGATGACATCAAAGATTTTTATTGCTGCTCCACATGTAGATGATAGCACTCTTCAAACTAGGTAGTGACAGCCCTTCCAGCAGAACAGATGTGCCACAGGGAACTCAGGACTCTGCCCTGCCCTGGGTGCAGATGCTGAGGCAGCCAGTCCTGCCTGTCATCTCTGGCATTGCCACACTAAAAGGTATGTACTTACCCATCTCTGCATGTGTGTCTCACAGGTTTTGGGAGTGTTTGATCTTGCAGTGCCCTGACAAAAGCTCCATCTCTCTTCTAAGGTCACAATGCAACTTCTGTCCAGCATGGTCAAGACCTGTCTTTAGTTTCAATGTGTTTTGAGCAGGCAGTGGAGGAACACTTGCTTGCTACCAGAAATTTAAAATCCTTTTTCCTTTCCACCCAACAAATATTTCTCCAAGCCAAACACAAAGATTTATATTGTACACAGCCTTTGAAATGTACACTTCATTTTCAAGGAGCTTGCTTCAAGGAGGGCAGCATACTTGCAGGTATTTTGAAGTAGAAAAAGAAAAGGAAAAAGGTAATGCAGTGGCAGAGAACTGAAGCATGACTTTTCTGATGTTTGGGGGTTTTTTCTGTGCCAGCAAAGATTTAATAGTGTGGAGGATTTGCCTTCAAAGTTGTTCTTTGTCCTCCTTCCCTTTCTTTCCATTTCACTCACCTCTCAGCTCTAGTAGTTCTTTATTCTCACGCTAGTTCACGAAATGCCTCATTTGTAAAATGAAGTGTCACCAGCACAAGTTAGGTAAAGGAGATCATGGCCAACATGCCACTGAAACCTTCTCACAGGATAAAAAGAGGCCAGCGAGGTGCTCAGGTGGGAAATCACCTAGGCTACAGAAGCTGGTGGGTGTTGCAAGATGTATTTCTCCTTTCAGTCTATTATAAACCACCATGTTTGCAGAAGTGATACATAATCTGCAAACACAGAGACTGTGACATTCATATTCACTGAGGTGCTTATTTTTGCTGAGTTCAAATATGCTGTTAAATCCCAAAGCTCTAAATTGAGTTTCAAGATCTGTGTTTGTAAGAAATTTCCACATGCAGATCTCATGTCTGTAAGGGGCGATTGGCTGATTAATTGTCTCTGCATCAGTTTTTCTTCTGTGAAGTCTGTGCCCACGAAGGCCTGGTAAACAGTGATCAAGAAGAAGGAAAGGCTTCTACCTCACATTCAGACATCTACTAAAGAACAATTGCAGTCACGTACATTAGCCTCTGCAGATTACACCAGAGAAGGAACAGCAAGAGTCTCTTGGGTGCTGATGGCACAGCATTTCAATGTATGAAGCCTCACAGAGTTGGAAAACAAATAGAACAAAGTAGATTCAGTAGGTTATTATTTTGTCAGAGTTGTTAACAATTCTTTACATTTTAATTGTCTGTATTTTCCTTAAAAGTCCTTTGAAGGGTGTTTAAAACTTCAGGTTACTGAAGAAGTAATGCATCTTAATTGGAAGTACATTTTCAGCCAAAGGGATGTTTGGCAAAATATGAGGATTGATGTTTTACAGAACTTTCTTTTTGTTTTCTCCCCCCAAATTACGAAACATTTATTAAAAAATGTAGAGTACACCTATACCTCAAATTTGGTCCTGATTTACCATCATGAACCTCCTTGTAAGTATGCATGGTAGCTGGGTAGTTTGTGGATAAAAAAATTGCCTATAAAGTGATTCTCTCTTCTTACTCAGGTGGGGGTGCTGGCACCTGTCTGCACGTGTCTGAGAGAGAGAAAGAGAAAGAAGTTTGCATTCATTCGTTTTGCGGAAAGTCCCATGTAACAAACAAACAAACCTTTCACAATCTGCTACTGTAAGCTTAGAGATCTTGCCCACACTTGAACAAAATTATTCACCAGCTCACTTATGAGGGACATTTAATCCTTGGGGCTAGTGAGGTGGCAGAAGAAGCATCTGCTTTTTTACCTCCACATCCTCTGACTCATCTTGGAGCAGGACACACTGCTTGGCAACCGCTACCTATCCACCCACCTGCACAGCAGCTTTGTGAGGATCAGATGTGTATCAGCCCACCTCGCTCACTTTCTCTTCTCTCTCTCTCAAAAGAATCAGTCTCAGTTGATTTGATTTCATTTCTTTGTCACCAGAAAAAAAAGCTAAGTGTGTACACTCAGGTCAAAGAGTGGGATACACAGACGCCCAAGTGCAACAGCAAGGAACACTTAATTCCACTCCCAACAGTGCAGCCTCCCCCACACTGCACCAGTTTGCCCCTGTAACACCACAGTTACTGCACCTTAGGCAGCTCTGATGAGTGCAGGATTTAATTATAGTCATCAGAAGGGGCAACAGAGACAGACGTTGTGGCAAGAGATGGGTTGCGGGGATTCGCGCTTGTGTAATGCTCAGTGGGTCATTGTCCCCAGGGTTGAAGGATAAGGCATCAGCAGTGCTGGGATGCTGGTGCCGCAGGTGGGCAGGATCATACACCAAAGAATAACTACCTTCATGGTAAATGGGTTTCTAGACATGTGGAAAACATTTTGTCATGGAATTTTGTACAATGCAAAGCTGTTCTTGAAGTCCCATGGCACATACAGGTTCATCAGAGGAAATACAGGTTTCTCTCTTTCCAGTGAGGGTTTCCCAGCCCAAATAATTCAATGTGTTTTAGAAATAAGAATTTTATTTACATGGAAGTAAAAAAGACCACTGATATTTTGAACAATTCCTATCCATCACAACAGAAAAAGCTGCATTTCACATAGCTTATAGGGAGAGAGGTGACACATGACACACCTGGACTCATTTAATTTCTTAGTTACTTTGTGGTCATGCTAGAAGTGCTTAGCCATGAAACCTTCAAATTCACTATGGATTTTTTAGGACTATGTCTGCATAACAAGTAGGATGGACTAAAAGATGCACAGCCAGGCACCAGGAATATTTTTACTGAGAATTTGACATCTACAGTAAATGCATTTAATGGATTTATATTCTGGGACTTTGTTGTTTGAGGTTTTTCCTCTTTTCTAGTTCGTGCCACCCACCATGTAGTTCTAGGGACTGATTTCCCAGTGATGCCTGGAATGGATAAAGAGAGCACATATTCCAAATAAGTTTCCTACAAAGGGACAGTAATTCAAGCATCCTTAAGATGGCACCCCAATGCAAATCAAATTATTTCTACAGGGAACTCCTTATCTGATGCAGTCACACACTCAGGGATTAACAATGATTTTAGTTAGTGGATCTGTAATCTCAGTTGGTATTTAGGAAGAAAAATGGAGAGCAATATTAAAAGAAAAAAAATTAAGGACTCAGCATTCATTTTGTATTCCCTGGTATCACACCAGATGAAGCATTATGGTTTCTAATGGTTTCAATTTATGAGTTTTATCAACTCTTCAGCCACATATAAAACTAAAGTAAGAAACTTCCTACCCTGGAGGGAGTAGGGAAAAGAAAAAGCAGGGAGAGAGGACTGAGAAAATAAAAAATAAACAAGAAATTACGCATGAGATAAGATCAACACTACTATTCATTTGTCCTAAGTGTGTGAGATAAATTAAAGAATAGAGATTTCTATCTGAGCAAAATGTGCATCCAGTACCCTTCTTCCCCTCCACTGAAGTAGGAAATATGTAGTTTATGACCAGCTGGGACAATCTCTACTGAATGGCTTTAAGGCAATAAATCACAGAAGCTGGTTTGTCCACATTTCTTTCTTTTCTTCGGACTGTTTGGCTAAATCTCCCGCAGAGAGGGTTACACCATGCAGGGGATTCAGCAAAATGCATGAAAAATGTACTCATGTCACCTACAAATTCCTCCACTCTGGCCAAATTCCAGCTGTGGCTTTAATACAAGACAATGCCTTACTACTCTCCTTCCCTGAATCCTACAAAGGCAGCTGTTTAAACATTTATCATTAAATGTTTCAAAAAAAGAGAGCTCACTGTAGCACAATGATGCTATTTGAGCCCTCAGGTTTGTTTCCGGGACGTATAGAACACATGCGGGTTCGAGTAGGGTCATCCTGTAGTCCCACAATAAGTTGGCTTATTTTACTCACATTCATGCTAAATACCTAACTAATATTTTTTTCTGTATGTTCCTGATTCTTCACAAACTGGTTCAGTAAATCCAAAGCTGTGGCAAAGACTCAGCACGCTGGGAAAATCCTCATTACAGCTGCATTAAGGAGGAATTGAGCCAGAAGAAAGCTGGCTTGCTTTCTCATGCTTTTTCCAACTGTTCCTCATATCCATTTTCTGTAATTCACTTCTCAGATTCATTTGTTCCTATCTAAAGATGCTGTGGATGCAGCAAGTCTATGTGAAAACAAGGAGGATAGAGAAACTTCCTCAGTTAAAAATGTATAGAGTTACTAAAGACAGAGAAACTCCTCCTGGATCTTATCCTCCCTAAACAGGGAGACTCATATGTCCTTGCCAAGTTCTTACATGTTTTCCCATGGATGGCTTTTATAACTGCCAGATACAGCACATCAGGATAGCTGGACCTTTGGACTGAGGTGGCACAGCCATTCCTTTATTCACAGGAAACCATTTACAGGGGGTACATGGGTCCTCCTATGAACAGGTAGGTTCCTAAAGGGACAGAAGTCAGCTCATTCCACTGCAGGATACCAAGAGCCGCTGTCTGAATGACCTTCCAACCCGAACTAGGCATGTGTCAATGATCTAACAACGTAAAACACTGATTGCCACCTTCAGAGGTCTTGTGGGGCTGTGGATCTTCCCTATGTTCTGGAAACAAAGTTTCAGGGAAGATTTGGCTTCCGCTGAGAAAGTGGTTAATTAAATGCCAGTGTGAATCTCATGGCATGTGTTTGAAGGCTCCCAGGTTGCCTTTGCTGTTGCAATGCAGCAGCAGGCAAAAACACAGCCAGCCAGCCTGCACCCAGTGCTAATCTGAGCCTCTATTTGCCTTGCAACAGCCAGATTTCTTCAGCCTGGGTGGCTGAAATGAGGCAGCTAATGCTATACTTAATGACCTATTTAATGGCCCTTTTTCCAGAAGTGATGAGAACTTACAGTTATCCTTTTGCTCAGTGTGAGCTGTGGCTGCTTTGCAAACAAGAAATCCATATTAGGCATTTGGCTACCTGATTTTAAATGGGCAAAAGTGAAAAACCAAGTCTTAGATCTTTGTCCTTCTGCAGTATCATCAAACATATACAAATCAAAATGAAATACATCCTCCCATTGACTTTCATGGGACTCCTAGTGTGAACTGGTGCAAATCTGTGATCCCATTTGCCGGGAAGGTCTGGCCTTTCCAAGCTCCTTTGGGTTTACATAGACCTCCCTGACCATTATATCCTCTCTGTTCATTTCAGGGATTGTAGGATAATAAGAGATCTCACCTAAATTGCTCAGTGTGGGATGTGTCCAAAACTCAGAAAGCAATTATCATTTTTCAGCACACAGGCTGGAGCATAGGCTTTGTTGACTTTGGCTCAGGGTTGGGAATACTGACTCACCTGAGGTGCTGTTTATGAGCTGATCTGCCATCTCATCTCTAAACTGAAAAACCTTTCCTGCATAGCTAAAAAATATTGTGGCACTCTGCTTGTATGGAATCCCTTGTCAGTTCAGTGTAGGCTCTTTCCACCTGTAGCTCAATCCACCTCTGTGGCACCGGGTACACCTGCTGACAGCCAGACTGTTTCTTAATGTAAGCTGGTCCATAGTGGCCTCCACTCTCCACATGAGCAGGACTTAGTAAGTGACAGAGCATAGAATGAAGATGACTAACTACAGACATTGATTCCAATCTTGGTACTCAAAAACTTTCTGGCAAATTGGTTGAAAAATGGGGTTTCAGGTCTGTGAAAACAGTGGGAAGGTGTTTTTAAATGTCTCACCCAAATCTGGAACACATTGGATTGAAGTATCTTTCAGTCAGCTTATCTTGAAGCACAACATTTATTTTAGAAACACCAAAGCATATCTGCTCTTGGTTTCAGAAGCCTTAATATTCACCAAGATGCTGAGAATCAGGAAGTTCAGCAGACAAATCTCACCTTTAAAGAGTCAGGTCTTCTTGCTGCATGAGCAGTCTCCAAAGGCCTTTTAATGCGCATCAGTATGAAGACTGTTTACTTTTGGAACAATGTTCCACAGATTTTACCTCTACACATGAAATACTTAAGGCTTCATTGGCGTCTTCTGTTATCCTGGCTTAGGTGGGTTTTCACAATATGTTGAGGCTGCAGCCATGCCAAGAAAAGCATTATGTGGCTCAGCAATTATCATCTCTAGGTTTCTCTCTCCCAGTATCCTCCTATGCTTTCTCAGTCAACTTCTCCCTGGTTATCTTCACACTGACTTCAAGGGGTGGTTCCTGATCTGCCATGCAGGATGTGTGACTTGATGAATGTCCAAACCACTGCATACATTAGGAATTTTCACACAAAAAGAGAAGAAAAACAGGTGAGAACTTTAACTCAGAATGGGCTTGCTGAGGATGAAAAGGTAGCTGCATCTTGCTGCTTCTTATGTCAACATGAGGGACGTGGCATGCAGCAGTCAGGTAGCGTGTTCAAGAGAAACCAAAGGAGGTGGATTTTTTCCATGCCATGCCAAGTAAACTCCAGACCTTCTGTGCAAGAGCACTGTAAGTACCTAAGGGCTGGGATGAAAAAAGCAATCAAAAAATTAAAGAGGAAAACTATATGTTACTTACAAACATCTGAGTGGTGCATCTCGAATTATCTAAGCCAGAGATGGCTGGGAGGACATTATAAGGCAACAGCTCAATTTATTTTACCCTGGCATCTACTAGTAGCGAGATGCACAACAGGATGGATGCTGAACCACAAGGACCCTGACCTTGTAAGATGCTTTTATATAAGCAAAATAATATTATAGATGTCAGTGCTGTGTCCAAAACCAGAAACACACAAGACTTGAAGTCTTTGGGCAAATTTGTCCCAAACCAGCTAAGTCAGCAGTCAGGCTGGGACTATTCAGCTCTACCCCTGCACACAGGACCCCACACCAGAGCCTCATGAGACAAAGCAAGAGCCAGGAATCCTCTGCTGTGGGTTGCAGGTTTGCCTTATGGAGACCTGCTGTGCCCTCTAGTGACTATTAAGCATGAACCAGGAAATTTTTTCACCATCTATTCCAATTAATAAAAATCAGGTCCAGCTACATTTGCTGGCTAGTAGACAAACAGTAGGGTTGTTCTGACTTTGTTTGACCCAATTGAGAATACCCCTCTCCCAGGACAGCCTGTCACTGCTGTCCATGCAGGACAGAACAAGGGAAGGAGAAGCTATTCTGAAAAGTGGAGAACAGACATCCTAAATCAGGAAATGAATGTCCGAGGGATTGGTAAAGGAAAATCCCCCAAGACTGGTGCTATTTCTAGTCTGCACATGCCTTAGAACTGAAAAGAGATTATTTGGGTGAAAAAGGAGTTGATGAATAATGGAAGCAAAAATAGTTGCTCCACATTCCTTTCCAAAGCCATGTTGCCTACAAACTTTGCAAACAATCGACAATTCATCAGAACATGAGCTCATATTTTATGATCTATGGGGCCATAGACTTTATGAGTCGTGGTCTGTGTAAGTGCCTGTTAAAAGAGCTCTTAGTTGGAAAAATAACAACACTGATCTTTGTTTAAACAGTAGCAGAGGAAGAGAGGGATTAAAATAGATATCTAGATTTTTGCAATTGCTGTGTGGTATGGAAAGCAAACTCTTGGAAAATACTATATAGAAAAAATTTCCTTTAAACTTAAGAATAAACATTAATAGTTTTGATTTTGAAAATGCTTGTCTGTCTTTGCTAAATTAGAGATGCTTTTGCTAATAATCCAGGAATGCAAATGGAGTTAAATTCTGTAGTATCACAGAAATAAAAGAAATCAAACTTCCATTTGAAAACACAAAAACAACAACAAAAAGACAAAATCCATCACAACTGATTTGTGAATGAAAGAGGAGAGGCTGTATTAGATGACTTGCTCAGTCACTGATTTTTAGACATATTTCATGAGGATATTAGAATACCTACCATTGCATTTAAGAGCTCAGTCCTAATTAGGATTTTTTGCAAAGCAGTGTCATCAGCTGGACTGTTCATAGAGGGAAAATGTTAGGCTCAGGTTGTTAAACCACTTAGATGTATTGCAGGATTTGGAAGAAAGTGGGGCTCACAGGAAGCTGCTAATCACGTTTGAAACCACTGCTTGTCTGCCTGTCACCTCTCTGTTCCTGCTGCATACACAGAGCTTCACATTAGCATCTGTGTTTTTTAAGGACGCTCCTTTTCTGTGTTTTTCTACACTAAATTCACTTTCACAAATGGTTTTCTGTTGGGCTTTTCTAGCTACAGCTTCCCAAACTTTGCTGACCCATGTGTGTCCTAGGCTCTACATTGGATTTGGTGGCTTGATTCATGCCAGTAGATGATTAAGAGTGGTCTTACCTGATTTTTAACTTTATTACTTCAAGAATAGCCATTACTTCTAATGCCTGCATCCAAAAAGATAGGTTGTATGAATTCTGTGTTCCTGAGAGCTCCTGGCCCCAGCAGCCACCAGATGGCATCAAGAGAGGTGAGGTAACAGTTCAAGCCTCGTCCTGCTCTTGAGAAGTTAGTTTTGAGATCAGGTTAGGTGCACCCAATAGACATCTGTAAGATATGGGCTGCTTTCTTATAGGCAAACTGTTTATCTGCATTCATGATCATCTACAGCACATGCAGATACCTACCCATGCTTGGCTTTCCCATCCCAGAGGACTAAACACTCATGCAGATAGTCTTTCCAAAATCAGATTACCCTGAAAATGCTGATAAGCTAAAATAATGATTTAGAGGCTTTTAAAAACTGCTTCCTGTTTTTGACCCCTTAGAGACATAGGTGTGACTATTCCATAACCAAGTGTTCAAGATCTTGATGCTGATAATAACCAAGTGCTTCAGAGGAAGGAAAACCACAGCAGCAGATGTTTGATAGTCTCTTGCACATGAGTTTGTTATTGTGTTAGTTTGCTACTGATTTTAGTAGCTCATAAGTGGTGTAGACCTGCAAAACTAAAATTGAATCACTTGATTCTCGTGGATCATAATTCTTAGTTCTTCTTGACAACTTCAAGTAGAAAAAGCATCAGGAAAGGAAATTCATACTTCTTTTCTGATATGTAGCTGATAGCCGTCCTGCAGACCAACTCAGGAATGCCAAGAAGCGATAGAAATTGTTAATCAGAAGCAGTTCTCTTCTGGATTCCCATATTTGCAACTAAGTGAGCCAATTTCATGCCCATTTCATGTAAAGATCTGTCCTCAGGGGAAAAACTTGGGTACTGCTGGGCAGTTCCAGCTCTGAGGAGCTGCAGGGTAGATTTGGACATGGCTGAGGATGCCATTCTCCTGAGACTGGAGAACTCAGGTAACACACAGAGACAAATTTAGTCAAACACTGATGAAATCTACTCAAGGCAGATCTAGCAACACTACAATTACTAAATACGTAAGAGGACTCACCTGAACCCCAGTGCTGCTGATAAAGTCCTACAGCCCCAGGAAGATTTTTCCAAGAGCAGACAGATGGTATTGACCTACACATCCCACCTGATCCTCCAGCTCTGGATGTTTCTTTGTGTCCCTTTTTTATGAGAGTCCTGAGAAACCAGTGCTTTGATGTGGCCATTGGAAAGGAGGGAGTTGGGGCTGCCAGGGGAAGAGGAATAATCTGTGACAAAAGATGCTACTGGCCTATTTCTTTATGGTGGGAAAGAGCAAACAGTTAAAAAAAAAAAAAATCAAATCTGAAGAACTCCAAATTAATTCTGTTCTATTTTTCACAAACAAGTAAGTTCTAGCAGGGTTAATTGTATTAAAGGAATAGGCTACTCTGAAGGAGCACAGTGGAAGAATGATTCCAAGAAACATCCAGAATGTTAAAAACTCCACGTATTCAAGCTGGCAAGGCTGCTGAAATTCCCCCTAGAGTGCTTATAGAAAGAATTAGTTTAATTAAACCTCTGAACCATTTGTGATTGCATTTGAGAAGGCAAAGAAGACAGCAAAAGTCTCAAAGGAATGGAAAAGGGCAAGCATAATACTTACCTTAAAAAGAGGATAGAGAGGGGCTCTGGAGATTAGCCTTTCCAAGATCCAGGACATATGAGTGGTTACAGAGCATCCCATCATTAGTATGAATAGATAATGAAACCATAAGGACCTGCTGCCAGAGATTTGATGAAAACAAGTGTGTCAAACCAACCTGAATTCCTTGAGAAGGTGAGTGACCTGATGAAGAAGGGAGAACTAATGTGTGCAATCCTAACTTGGGATCCTAGCTGTGGATGTTTTTTCCCCCCTCTGCAATCTCGTAAGTTAACTAGGGAATTATGATGTAATCAGTTCTGACTCATAGGTACTGGACTGAGCAGCTGACCAGGGAATTGCTGATATTCATGTCATTCCTCTCGTACATTCACATCCCACCAGTATTATTATATTGACTGTATCCTCTGCTTTCTTACCTGCATGAGATGAGGCTGGAAGTTTTAGTACAGACCTTTAAAGATCATCACCTGTGAGTACATTGCAGACCACAAACAGAGTCAAAAAAAAGCAATCTGAAGGTGGAGATAGTCCAAAGCAAAAGGCTGATTCTCCCTTGCACTGAATTTTGAGTAATTTTTTTTAAAAATCGAGGGTTTTATAAACTCCTCATACCCTTGCTACGGTTTCAATCAAAAGCCACCTAGGCTAGATAAACGCTCTAGCAGTGGAGTGCATTTGTGATCCAGGTCCAGTTTCTGTGCCCAACTTTGTGGGTATGTGTCTCCTTCCCTTTCCACAGGCTGCTGAGGTGTTTCCTACAACTAAAGAGAGAAAAAAATTATAATCTTGAACTAAGTTCCAGCTAAAGAAACCTTCTTTGCCTGCCTCCAGCTTTTTGAGAGAAAAAGCTGCCTTGGAGTAGTGCAGCGTTTCCTGATCCTTTCTACCAAAGTCCCCTTCAAACTGAGAGGCATGAGAAAGCAGCTTGGCAGAGCCAGCTTGACAAGATTTGACATCTAAATTGAACATCCAGGCCTCAAGTTCCTGATTTGATTGAAAAGTCAGTAGAATTGCCTCTTGGTAACTTGTGGGTTGCAAAATTGGCAGTGTGCTCCTCCAGATAAGGGCTCTTTTGTGCGGCGTTGTGTAACAGCTGCCACAGGGTTGATGTGGGCCAGGCCATAAATAACTTCTGCATAAATATTTTTAGCAAATACTTTCTGCTCTCTTGAGATCCACTGGACAGCTTGAAGTGCGTGTATCTGTGTGTGAAGTAGGTGGGGGAAGCTGGAAGAGCTCCCATCAGGAGCACAGAGCAAATATCACAGCACTCCTGATGTGCACGGTAGCACGGCAGGAGCTGACACCTCCATGCAAAAGTGTCCAGAGCAAGCAAGCTGCCTTATCAGAGTGGCAAGGTGTGTTGTCCTGTGACAGAAATATGAATGAAACCAGTGCCCGTAAGAGGTAGATGCTAGTTCTCTGAACAGGACAATCCCCAGGCAAGCCCAAATCTGCCAGACATGTACCGACCTTTCTGGTACGTGCTTAATGCTGAGGGAAGTGTTTGCCTTTTAATCTGCACCTGAAGGGCACTGAATCCATCAACAGAAAACACTACAAATCTCTTTAGATAATAGCAAGTGTAGCAATGCTTAACAGGGAACCACAGTTGCTAAAGGACTTCAGCTACAAGTGGAAAAAAATGAACCCTTCACTCTCATGTACAAGTCCATACATTAGGGACCCAAACATCCCTGAAAATGCAGACCAGGACAAAACAACCTGCTGATATTTTCCCACCACTCCCACTCCAGGGGCACTTTGGGAAGGTGTGTCAAACAGCCTGTACTAGCTATAGCTGATGGCACAGGGGGGGAAGGAGAACATTGATTATGGTTTCCATGTATTTATCATTATTGATTTTCTGACTACTTCTGTGCAGAGCAAATAATGAACAGAGTGTCAGGATTTCACAAGATTCTGTGTGTGTGTCTTCAAAACCAAATGGGCCAGGAGAGAATGAGTAGTAAAGAATTGAAAGGAGGGGATCAAGAGGAAAAGACCAAAAAAAAAAAAAAAGGCCTGGATTGATCCAGGCTGGGAAAGTCCAGAATAGCCTGTGCATTTCAACTGCTAGTTAGGGGAGCTTCATAAAAAGGGTTAACTCCACAAAAATGTGACAAGGAAAAAAGAACATTAATGTTCTATTAAGCTCACTAATTAAAACATCCATTTGGCATGCAATAGGATATGAGAATACACAGGAGAGAGCAATTTCTGTCTGCAACTCCTGGGAATCTGGATCTCAAACCTCAAAGAAACTTGTTCTGAAAGCAGCAGGGAAGCACCATCACATTTGCCTTCAGTTTTTCCATAGAGACAAATGAACAAACTAAGCTTAACAGAGGGAAAAATTTCTCTCTCTGCTATAAAGTCTGTATGAAACTAGAAACAATTCCCTAGACTAAGGTATCTGGAAGCAGTCAGATATCCACCTTTCAGAGCTTTTTCCTTAAGGGAGGTAATAAGTCATACTTTAAAATAGTGATCCATAGGGAACGTGAACTCTGGTGACCTTCACTTCCAGGACCTGCTTCTAAAGCAGGCATCTGGTGATATATCTCAATCCAGTCCCTCTTCTTGGTTCATTTCTGTGAGGGTTTGTTTGCCTGTCCCTCAGACATAGCTGATGTGATTAATAAGCATTGACTGGTTATTTAATGGGATGACCTTAAGGGAGTTGCTCGAGGCAGTAAAGGAGTTACTGCAGGTGGAGCTTGTTGCAAAAGATTTCCCTGCCACCTGCTAGCAATGTTACTTAATTATTTGGTGCTTTTATCATTTGAAATTGAAGGGAAATATGCATGTAACTAGTCTAATATTAATCCTTTCTGCTCTACTTTTGCAGCCAGGGATAAGAGGTAGCAAGAGCTTCAAACTTTCCCTAGTTATAAGGGGAGGAAGGTTAGGGTATTTAAATAGAATGGCTAAATGCCAACCTGAAAGTGAAGCAACAAAAATCAAATAATGGTATAGTAAGCCCAACTGAGTGATAAAGGTGACAACAGGGAATGCTGCTAAGCTCTCAGCCAGGCAGCCAGGAGC
The DNA here is from genome assembly GCA_013399895.1 of Serilophus lunatus. Taxonomy (NCBI): domain Eukaryota; kingdom Metazoa; phylum Chordata; class Aves; order Passeriformes; family Eurylaimidae; genus Serilophus; species Serilophus lunatus. The sequence continues at coordinate 719,652 of VXBA01005476.1, forward strand.
TCTCAACAACAACCCTAGAGCTTGCTTTTGGGCAATTGCTCTCCTTATTCCAGTGTTTCTGTAAAAGCATTGGCTAAGCAGAGAACTATGAGAGTTACCTTTAGTATGTGAAATGAGTGATCACAGTTTCATTTTGTGGTAGTATCATGGAGAGAGCTGCTATTTGCCTGCCAAGTACTGTGAGACCAAAAAAAGAGAAAATAAGTCTATCATAAATAAAAGTACAATTGAAAATTCCAGGATGAACACCTTTTAGTTGGAATGATGTGATCTATTTTCTCTGCCACATCTTTCCTTGTTCCATTCTTGATCCATGTTTCATAAGATCAAGTACTAGAGACTAAATATAAGACACTCACTAACGTGAAACAGCCAGTGACAGGAGGTGATACCCTGCAGGCTGTTCCAATCTGGATGCTCCAGCATTGTGCTGGTAACTGGCAGACAGGCATCTGTACACAGTCTTGGACCATATTTGCTGATGAAATCACTGCTCAAAAGCATCTGTTGTGTTGACCTTTTCACTGTATGCAGGGCCAAACTGAAGAAACTTATTGTACCTTGAGGAAGTTTACTGTCAGGCTATGTATGGCAGCTGGGATCATAAAAAATGAGTAGGGCCCCTTTAGAGAGGAAGATGTCTCCTGACATCTGCATACCACCTGACACACACTTTTTTACCCATGGAGGATGGAGAGAAAGAACAAAAAATATGCTGGAGACTGAATTGTCCAGATACTGTTAGAGCAGATGGGTATAAGGGCAGGAGAGAAGCTGTTGTACTTCAGTGAAGAATAAGTGAGAGAAAGCAAGCAAGCAGGTAGGATGGAGTACAGCCAGATGGTGAAGTCCCAGCCACCTGCTAAATCTGTTTCCCTCTAATAGTCGGGCTGGTGTGCAGAGCAGCTGGAAATATGTGAATGCTGCTTGTGTGCATATCAATGGTTATCAAGAAGCTTCAGATTCAGACAGGCTAGTCAGAGGTGTAGCTAAATTAGAAATGAGGATGAGAAGTTAAATCATCTTGATCTGGTCTTCGAAGTGGTGGTCCCCCCCTCAGCATAAAATTCATGTAAGAGGAATTGCAAACAGTTGAACCAGACTGTGCAAAGCATTAAGTTTGGAGTGAACTCTGGGCATCTTCCCAATTATGTCTGTGTGTAGGAGCATGGCAGGAGTGAGAGGCAGTGTGTGAGAGAGATCTGGCTCACTGATAACAACAATGCTAAGCAGAAGTGCAAGCTTCCCACAGAGTAAAGTGTAACACCCCAGTTACTTGGGTCATTTTCCCTAAATCCCCAGAGAATCAGTAATAAATACCAATAATTAGAGTGATATGAATGATCCTGTGGACACTGTTGGCATTTACTAAACTGTACCCTTGAAGGCAAGCAAGTAAGCAGAAAACTAGGACTCAGCATTAATAGGGTAGCCCTCTGTGGGGTCTGTTGGTTATCTGAGGAGCTGGGTAGTAGTGAGGTGTTGACATTGCCCAGGTGCCCTCACTTTCTTTCATTCAGGTGCAGCTTAGTGCCAAATGTTGATCAAAAGTAGACCAGCTGGGGATTTACTTTTGTTTGGGTGGAATAGGACTCTGGAAGGATTGTGCTGCTGGAGTGAAAGAAACCAGCCAAAAAGAGATGTGGATATCAAGGGAAAATGCCAGATATTTGCTAGTTGTTTTGATTTTTGGTTTGTTGTATTTTTGGGTTTTATGAAAATCTGAAGGGTATAGTGATTTTGAAATGTTGTCTGATGTTATATGCAGGTAAATGAACATGTGCCAGTGAGGCTGATAGTGAATGGGAGCCAGCAACTGCTCTCTCGTGCATCCCCAAGTGGAGCAGATGCTTTTGAGGCAGAGATGTGAAACAAAATGATAGATGTTACTCCAGCTTGCCTCCAGAAAAGAGCACGCAATTAAAATGTAAGCATGAATGGAGCAGAATTTTCTTTAACTGGCAACAGTGTGCACTGAAAGAGTGAGAGCAAAGCAGAAGGCATGGATTGCTGTCTGCAGAGACATCTCCATTTGTGTTGGCAATGTACAGGAGGGAAGAGGTAGCAAGGCACTATCAACAGCCAAGTTCTTGGACCTGCTACACAAACAAGAGTGAGATTTGAGGAGCTGATACAATCTGATATGCAAACATGTTGATTTTTTCCAGCAAGCCATAAGTATACAGTTGGAGGCTTTTCAATTGCTAGAGGGCTGGTTAGGGAGCTCGTGGTATCACTGACCTAGTTCTTTAATAAATCTTAGCAGACTGGGAAACTGCAAATAGTGAAAACTGAGTATTTTGGGCCAAGATGCAGAAAAGGACAAATTTGATAATCAATGCAGATCTTATGTGTTTATATGTAAAGCTGCTTTTCAAAGGAAAATGCTGTTTTCATTTAAATTAAAATGTTTTAAAAGGCAGTAGTCCTAACAAAGCATGCTGTAAGCAAAACAGAAGTGAAATACCAGACTGATTTTGACACTCTTGGTATAGCACATTTTGAGCTTCATTTAGAAAACTTTTCAAAACATGTTTATGTTAAAAGAAATAAAATTTTAAATGGGAATTACATGTTTTCCATTTTCATGGAAAATGTTGATGTCATCTTGTTCTGGTTTTATTCTGTTTGATGCCAGGAAAGGAGAAAAAAATAAAACCAAAGTAATGGTATTTCTTGTGAATAGAAAACCCAAGTTCTTCGTGAATCTGTACAGCTCACTGCAGGCTCATTCCTAGACTAGTCAATAATGGAACTGCCCACCTATGAAATTTCAAGGTGTCACTGAAATCATTAGTGGCCAGTGAAAATAGTTCAATAGGAGCAGATACTCCCAAATGACCTTTTTCTATCAATGGTATTTCCAGCTTGGCTGGTAACTGTGGGTGCATAGATGTGATAATGTTTCGTAAGCATCACCCTCCACACATTAGTAGCAGGTTTTTTGTTCTTCATCCATTAACCTGTAGATCTCAAAAGGTAAGAACTTGTTATTGAACATGTTGCTAATGGCAGTCAGTGTCTTCTGGCTGATCCAGAGATAAATAAAACATCATTTGCTAATAACCATGGCAGATGGAACAAAGATTGTCTGTCATCGCTATTTCCCGCTTCACCAAGCATGCAACGTGATCTGACTTGCCTGATGAAATGGCCCCAAGCAGATACAGTGCAGCATAACGAAAAATTGATCAAAGATCGTGCCAGTGGAGTGTCAGCAGACACCTCAGCCATAACACCACCTTGGGAGAGGTGTTGGAGTGGACAAGCAATGAAGTCTGGTTTCTCACTGAGATGTAGTGGCATGAAAGAGAGAGTCAGTGGGAAGCAATGAATAACTGCAGGTCAGCAATCTCCTTCCTCAGGCAACAGGAGAGGCACCTCTGCCACCCAGGGTCTGAAAATTATTAAATAGCAAACAAAAGGAAGAAAACCTTTTGGAAAACTTGTGAACAACCCTTTCACGGGCAATGGATTGTGAGATGATTTGGCAATACCTTGCAAATACCCCCATGGACAGAAAAATACCTGAGAAATTTCTTTGCTGCACCAGAGAGGTAGAACCAGCACCCTGTCTGGAAGCTAAACCCAGGCTACACAACAATCAGAGGTGATATTAAGGATAAGGCTGACTATTCACTTGAACATACATTGATGATTTGGAAAACTCTTTGATGTTTTCAAGCCAAATTACTTTTGTGGCAAACACATTTTAGTAAAGTACAAAACATTAGCCTGATGATAGGCATATCAGTGTAATTGTTGCGTCCCCTGATGTATAGCCATTACTGTGTTTGGTGCTGGGAAGAATTCGAGCCATATTCTTCTATACACCGTGCTGCAGCTTCTATGTATCTCTTTAACATCTTTGCAAAAGGAGCCTGCATGGTGCATTCATTATGTCCTTTGAGAGCCACAACCTTTCCCCAGTACAACCATTTGTGGTACATAGCATGAACATCTATGTGAACAAGAGTCAAATCTTGGTGCCTCTCTCACATGGATTTGGGCAGGCAGCTGCAGAGTCATTCATGTTTTTTCCTACTCAGGCCACAGTGTTTTAGCTCTTGCATTTCCAGAACATTGCCACATTTTCCTGGATGCCAGGTGGGGTCAAATGCCTGGATGATGAGCAGGAAGCATCTATATTCCCCCACGGTTCAGTTCCATCCTATGAGTGCACCCTCCTGTGCACCCTCATATGATCTCCTCTCACCTGCTTGACATGGCTCTGGGTTATACTCTTAAGCTGAGTATGTCACACAGGGAGAACCATCCTAGAAGTGGTGCCATAGTTCACAGGTATTGGTGGTGAATAAACCTTGGGAGAAAAAATATATATATGTGGAGCAGGGATTATTGGTTTGAAGCATTTTTTCCCTATTTCTGGCATCTGTTGGGTCCTTCACAATCTTGTCATTGTTTGGGAAAATGTCTGCTATAAATACACTTAGATCAGATGCTCTGAGATCAGCCTTTAGTGTAACAGATGAGAATAAAAATCTGTTTGATGTTAAAAAGAGAACTTCTTTTAGTTCTTGCAGGTTAATGATTCATGCAACATTTCAGATGTAAGGAGCAGCCCAGTTAATGGGATTCTCAGTGAAGCTTGCCAGGGAGCTCCTAGGTACCAGACCTCTGCAGTCACTAAAGTGAAGACAGGTTGATGTTGAGATGGACTAAGTGACTTACCTGTGTTCCCTAACTGTTTAGTTAGTCCTGTTCAGCGTCTTCATGACAGCACTAGCCTTCTACAGATTAAAAATATTCAGGTATCAATTGAATTATTGTACAAATGGCTCTGTACATCATGACCTGGTAGTTTTCTACCATTGCATGCTATAGATGGCATCAACATCATATGTATGTTTTTGTATTAGGATATAGTAGAAATTCTACATACATACTGACTCTGTTCCCACTGAACTATTCTTTGGAGAGAACTGTATGGGGTCAACTGGGTTATAACATTGTGCTGTTAAGTTTGGAAGTTATTACATTTTTGTATATATCTGCCAAATGTACATGTAACAGAGAAGAGAGCAGTGACTATAGTCCATCTGCAGCAGTTAATGTCAGATGAGACATGAACAGGTTTGAACAGATTTTCAGAGAGAAGAATTCAATTCTGCAAGGAGTTTGCTCTGGTCCTAAAGCAGGACATCAAGCTGGCACCTTGGGGGGTTTCTAAGCAACTTATTCAGGATGAGAGCCAAATGCAATGGAAACTGGTTCTAGGGGTTGGTCCCTGTGTCCCTGCTCAGATGTTCCCTCCAACCTGGTGTGCCTTTGGGCTCCAGGACCTCAACCTTCGGGGCAAAGTCTCTGCACACAGTGAAATCCACCATCGCTCAGTATTTGTTAAAAGAGCAACAAAGACCCTGGGTCCATTTGATGGGTAGGAAAAAGAGTAGTAAAATTACATTAGCTCTTTTGAAGCAGCAGGAAAAGCAATGGTCGTTACCAGTTTGCATTTGTTCTTTCATGAAGAAATGACATCTTGCCCCAAAAGGCTGCATTTGGCCATTCTGTACATCCGTGAGGAGCCCCAACTGTTGTTTCCTGTATCTTTGCATCGTTGTAGCTGACCAAGACAATGCCATACTCAAATAAGGGCAAAGTCTGTAAATAAAAGCTGTTTAAATGCCAACAAATAGCACATATGTTGACCCTGGAGGCAGAATAATTACAAATTATTTGTATTTTGTAGCTATATCTTTCAGTGCTACCAGACTCACTTGCTGTACCGACCCACATCTAGTCGTAAGCAACTGGAAACATTTAACCATTAAGTGGTATTTTGATCACTTCTCAAAAACCATCCTGCAATGTATCATCTTGCTTTCCAAATCTCTCATTCCTGTTTTTCCTCATTGATCACTGGGAATAGCCACGTATGGACAAAACTTTTCTGAGCAATTTATAATATGTTTGCTTGAAATTAGAGAGAAATCTACAACTGGAGAGTTCTCTTGAATCTGAATTTTTAACTCCTATGAGCTGGTAGGTGTTTGTTGCCCTTGCTTTATTTAGATTGACTTAGTACCAGGTTTGTTGGGTTCTATTTCTTAGTCTGTTGCAGCAGGCTGTTAGGATTCAGCTCACAGAGACTTGTAACAGGAAAGCTGTCAGCTGTTCTTGATCTCAGAAGGAAAGGATCAAAAAAGTCAGGGAATTACTGAGGAAAAGGCCAGCTGAAGGAAGGAAAATGATGTCTGAATTATAACTGGACTTCAGCATTATTAAAATGGGTGAGACATGGCCCCTTCCTTCCTCATAACTCCAGCAATTTCACTAGGCCTTCACCTATGACCATCAGATAACCGTCTGTCCTAGTAGCTACCAGACCCTGTACCCTGAGGGTTCAGTTCATATTTCCAAGGCAGGAGAAAAATAATTACTTACCAACCTGATAGCCCATTTATTAAAGTGACCAGGGTGGTGAAGGAGACCTTTTTTTTGGTCTCAGGGAAAGAAAACAAATTCAGTATATTGCCCAGCCTGTCATGCCAGAACATCAGCTGAAGGGAAGCAGCTGACTCCCAGGATTAGCACCCTTCCTCTGTAGGGAGAGAAGTCATTATATGAAATGGAATGAGGCAAATGAAGTTTTCATTGCAGAAGAAGGATGGGGAACACTGCTGACATCCAGCTCAACAGACTGATGAAACAGTAGCCCCAGGGAGACTGTTTAAAGGCTCTTTTGGTTATTTAATGAAGTGTTGTTGAGTTTTGACCCCTCACCGTCAGTGCTGGAGGTTTCCTGTGGGTGGGCGTTTGAGGTCCTGCTCCTACCCCTGAGCTCATTGACTATTCAGAGAATTTTTTAAATTCACATTTCTGTGGATTTGTTATGGCTTTCTTTCCTGCTGCGTGAAAGGACAGAACAAATTCATCATATGGTGAAGCCATGAGAGGGACCAAGCCCAGGAGCCCACTGCAAACTCCAGAAACAGGAGGGGAACTGAGCCAGCTTGGACAAACCATTTATGCTGGTGAACAAGGCTTCAGCATTTACCATTGCTGTGGCACTTTTAACAACAACAATTTACAGAAATCCATTTTATTTGGAAAGAAAGGGCTTGTCTTAAAACTTTTGACCAAATTCTTTTAAACCACAGTGGATAACTGCAATGGCAGGGCTTCCTGTTACCCTCATTAGCAAAGTTTTATCCTTTGCAAAATGCAGGCTTGCTCCCCCTTCTCCAGAGGTTACTGCCAGGGGGATGGCTTCTCCCCAGTCCCTCCCTTCTGGGCCGCTCTGTGGACCTGCCCTCCCACACCCAACACCAGCAGCAGCCCTGCTGCAAACACAACCATGGCTGGGGAGAAGCAACATCAGAGAAACACATTTTCTGTTCCATTTTGCAATTTAAATTCAGGAGAAGGACCTGGACAGGAAGCCCCTAGCCACTCCTCCATGCATGGTTGCAGGTCCCTGGGTCATGCCACCAGCAGTGATACTGCTGCAGTCCTTCATGCTGGCATGAGTCTGATGCTGAATGGCACCGTGCCAGCCTGTGATATGATAAAAATATCCCATCTGAGGCTGCAGTGAGTTTCTTTTGCTGGCCCAGCACCAGCCTGTGGGCTAGAGTACATAGAAGTCATTGTTGTTTGACAGGTCACTGTAATGGCAGAGGGCGAGAGTAGGAGCCTGTGCTGGTGGGGGCTCGGCTCGACTCCTGCCCTGAAGCCCCTGTGCCATGGGCCTGCCCGAGCCTGGCTTGCAGAGATGAGCGTCCCACCTGGGCTCAGCCACAGCCTGATGCTTGTGCTTGAGTCTGTTGCTGCCATTGCAATAGGTCCCACAACACTGGCAAGTCAGGAAACGCTTGGCTCGATGTTTGGCCCTTGATTCGGAGGCTGAGGCCATCCCTCCGTGAGTGAGAGTCACTGGTGCAGCACCCCGTGGATCAGGCTGCCCTTTCAACCGGCTCCTTCTCCTCTGGACAGGGTCTAGGCTGATGTCTGACTGGGAGGAACAGCTCTCATTCCAGCCAGCACTGGCGCTCAGGCTGCGCAGTGGCAGGGCAAGACGCAATGCCTTCCAGAACTGAGAGCCGGAGCGCTTGGACTTCTCCCCCTTCCAGGTGACGAAGGAGACAGACTCCTTCAGCTGGAGAATGCTGGGGTGGGTGCACTGCAGTGGCCTGTACTCCACCACAATGAGCTTGGTTGCTATGGCATTCTGGCACATGATGCCAAGCTTGAACTCCAGGAGGCTGATGCTCTTCTCTGTCAAGTAATCAGGACTCAGGACCACGATCATTCTGCGGCTCCTCTGGATGAAGTCGAACACAGCTTCAGTGGTATCTAAGAGTACAAGGACAGAAGAATTGGGGTGTAGAAGAAAGAGGGAGCAAGGGGAGAAAAGATGAAGGGAGCTATTTGGTGGCATACCTGCACAGATCTACAAATGTAAACCTCCAAATTTAGAATGCAAAAGTGTCAGTCTTAAACCTCTCCATCAGTTCTCCTAGCCATCACAGGTGGTGGAAATTCTGCCCTTCAAAACATTTCTTGCGATTAATTGCAAGTTGTAAAGCTCAGCAAGAAGCTTAGCTGGAATGGTGCCAAGCAAGGGCAGCATGTTTATATTATGATTTTGAAAAGCAGCAAGCCTGAAGGATGTCCTTGGACTTCTACCTGTGGCTTGGGATGCAGTAAGCATATTGAAGGGCTTGGGATGCAGTAAGCATATTGAAGGGCTAATGGGTGAGCAGTGGAAAAGGTGGGAATTACAGGGCTGGGGTGCTCAGCAAGTTAACCCAAGTTGATAATGAAATTCCAGAAAGTTTAAAAACCACACACACTTAGTGAATGCTGGTGTCTGAGATGAGGGGGGACCCAAGGTCAAGCTAGTGTTCAAGCAGGACAGGGATCATTGGAGTAAGAGCTCTAGCACATTCAGAGAGAAAAACCTGCCTGTAGGAATGTCTTGCAAAGAGCTGTTCTGAGAAGAGCTCCTGCTGCTTCCCTTTCACACTGCTGAAGCCTTCATTCCTCAGTCTGGAGACTCCCCTCTCCCCCTGCCAGTAGAACACTGGTCTTTTGTATAAATAAAAATACTGCTCCTTCCCTGCAATGGCAATTACCTCCTCTTCTTCCAGCCTTTGGCTGTCTCTTATCTCACAACAGAAGATGCACCGTGTTGCATCTGGATGCACCTTATTTTAATATTGTACAGAGCAATACTTTTCAAATATGTATGACCGGCTGCAAAACTCATTGTCACCAGATTATTAGAAGACCAAGAACTTGGGATAGGAAAAATGATCACACAGTAATATCCTAATGGAACAAGTAAGGCACTGTTTGGTTCTTTAACATAATAGCAGAATTAAAATCAAATTGAGTATCTTTTCTCTTGTACACAACGTTTGGGGGATTTTTTCCTGGACACACCCAGGAAAACATTGAAACCAAAAGTAGCTGCTAAAGTCAGTTCTGTCACAATTTTCACTTAATGTGACACATTCTTACCACCCTATTTCAAAGGTACAAAGACTTGCCAGCAATCTCCCCTTTACTGAGTCCAGACCCCATTCAAACCTTTCTACGACTGATTGAGATCTATTTTGAAAACAGCGAGGCTTCAAAATCTGTGAAAGAAAAAGATCTTTTGCTAGTTTTAAAGGTCTTTCTTTTTGAAACTGGAATCACAGAACCACAGTAAAATGTAGGCAGGAGCAGTCCCTGGGAAGTCACCTATTCTATCTGCCTGCTCAAAAAGTCCAAGCTGAATTAACATGAATGACTCTGATGCTGCTGAAATGAAATGTTTCGATTGAGGTGACAGAGATGGTTTTATCAGTCTTGAATTTGCAAAATTTTTTGAGACTCCACAGTTTTCTGGCAGAGAAAATGCTCAAAGATAGATTTTATTTCTGAGAATGGCATGCATTTGGGCTTGTCTGAGCAGGATACCTTGAGACGTTCAGTATGCAATGATTACACAGCTCATGAAAAATCCTGAATGGCCACTTCACAGTGTGCAGGTCCCAGTGACACCAACAGCACGGGGTAGGACAGGCAGCAATAACAATGCAGAGGTTTGGGGATTTGATTCTCTTGATGATTGTAGACTAAAAAAAAAACCCTTCAATCTTTACTAAATGGTTACAGAAGATACCACATATTTTTGTTTGTTTGCTTGTGTCTTTCCTAATACAACCGAGAGATGTTAACAGGTTTTTAAGTATTATGGTCATAGATCCCATATCCATAGACCCTAAATCCATAGATTGTCACAAGTACTCATTTTGCTAGTGGTCTGGAAGTGCTAGGCTCTCTCTCAACTTACCTGCTAATAGGCAAACAAGGGGAACAGAAAAGAAAGTGGCTTGGATGAGAAAATACGAAGCTCACTGAACTTCTTCTACTTAACTACCTGGAAGGTGATGGGCAAAGTAACCTAAGAGAGAGTTCAATTTCCATGGTTTGGAAAGATTTCCAATATTTCTGTTCAACATTCTGACTTGATCTCTAAAGGAAAGAGTTGGTATTTCTTTCCTATCTTTCCTTCTTTTTATGACTGTCAAGTGAGCAAGATCAGAGCAGAGACTTTATGTGTGTCTCTCTCTCTATGTGTGTAGGGGTGGGGTAGGNGACATCTGAATGCTGTGTGTCATTGTGTTTCTGCTTGCATGGCCCTGGTACTGCCAGGTACCAGGCAAGACACAACATGAAACAGCCAGGAAAACGTCCCCCCTCTTCAAGAACGTGCCCCAGTGATCTTGATGCTTGGAGTACACACAATCATCTTTCTCTAACAGTATTTCACAGACATAATGGGGAGGAAGATGGTACTTATGAGAATTGCACAAGGACTGAAATGCAAAAGTGAAAATGTTTTATTGAAAAGCAAAATAAAATAATACTGACACTTCACAAACCAAATCACACAAAGGCAAAAACATACAAAAAAGAGAAGGGAAAACTCTGGAATAGCTGTACAACATCAAATAGCACAGGGAGGGAAGATATTTTATCCAATTTGTGCCACACTGTTTCCCCATGAAATAACAATGAGGAACTCTGCATGAGCTGCATATTGATAAATATTAGGTTAGAGCAGAGAAACTCAAATGACTCAACTCATTCAGACAGATGCTGTGACACAATCCCACAATGGAAACCACATGTGGCATAGAATGAAATGGCAGACGGATCTGAAGTGCTTGCAGATCTGCATTACAGCTGGGACTGAGCTTTACCTCTGGTCTGACAGATCTCAGCAAAGCCCGTGCTAAAGCTCCAGGGGGAGTGGAGCCTGCTCCAGCACTATTCCTTCCATGCTGCTCCTTCTGGACCTCTTGGGCCCCTTCCAGACCATTGCACATTTTGCTTTTGAGTGCCCTGCTGATGTCTCTCAGTAATCCTGTTCTGGGGTTGCAATGCCACCAAAGGGCACTGCAATGGTGCCAGAGATGTATCCAAAGGCCACTGCAGTGGTGCCAGAGAAAAGACCAGGTCTATTAATTATTTAGAAAACTCTTCGAATAGAATCAACAAAGTACATGAGGTGAATTTAGCTTCCTAAAATAATCAGAGTAACTAAAACATCATTAGAAGTTCTCTTGGCAATTCAGCCAAAAGTGAGATTTGATGTGGTGAGGTCTGGGATGTCAATTCAATTTATGCATATTTTGGAGTCAATTTTTTAAAAAATCATCTAGGAATCTAACACAGCTCTACTTTGGCCTTAGGGCCTTCCCTCTGCCTGCAGATCTGGCAGCTGATTACAGAGATGCTTAAAAGACAAACAAAAAGGTCTGGGCAAAATGACACCATTGCAATAGGTTCACAAAGCTGAGCATGGTTTTGGGTGCTATCTCTTACAAATGAAGCTTTTTAGAGCGTGGGAAACTGCTCTGTCCGTCCTCACACAACCACAGTAGAAAATCTTGCTACAAAGCTTTTAAACACCTCTGAGCAGATGAGGAGCTCTACTGCTTCCAGTGAAGCTGAATTACAACTTTGTTTAAAGCAAAGCTTACTTGGGGCAGAGAGGATGAACAGGAAGGTAAGAAAGGAGCTCTATTTGTTCCACATTTGTAGTGTCCTGGTTCCAGCCAGGACAGGGTTAATTTCTGCAGTATCCAGGAAGGGGCATGACCAGTACCAGAGGTTATTCTATACCATCTCATGTAGGAGCACTAAACTGGGGAGTACCATTCTTAAACCATGGCATACAGTACCTGACCAAGGGCAGGGCTCCCTACAGCCCTGGAATAACATTATTAATTATAAGATACTAAGGGCAAGGGCTTTCCCTGACTCCAGGATTCAGTTCTACACCTTTAAGGCTGGGCTTTTTACTGGGATGCCCTCAAACCCCCTCAGCTGAGTAGTGCATAGACTCCAAATAGTAGTGCTTTTTTAAGGCCATTATGAATGCATATGCTTCACCCACTGAACAGTAACAGAACAAACACATGAGTCAAAGGTGACTCAGCAGCAACCATTATCACTAAAAAATAAGCAGGTCTGCATAATACTGAACTCCACAATTAAGTGGGCAGGTCCTTGTACTGGGAGCTACAGAAGTATGGAGACACCCTCAGAACTTGTAGTTTTATTTGAAAAAATTGTACACAGTAGTACCAGTCAATGCCAGAGTCCTATGGTGCTTTGGTCTGTCCTACAAGGGAAGGGACACTCCCCTCCTCAGTCTGAAAAGCCTGTGTGCTAGGTGTTAGCGGACCAGGTCCTCTCCTATGCCTGCTGCCTCCCACTGAAGCAAGGACCGGTACACACTGGTTTTTTGTGTTTCCATTTTATACAAAGGTTGCAGAAGCTGAGACACATCCTCTGCTCTGCAGCTCTGGGCTGGAAACAAGATGGAGGGAGACTTCCCTTGTAAAGCCAAGGCTAGTTTAAAACTGAGCCCTGAATTAGGAATGTTGTTCATAACCAGGAAGAGAAGAGATATTCTTCATAGAATCATTGAATAGTTTGGGTTGGAAAAGATCTTTAAAGGCCATCTAGTCCAACTCCTCTGCAATAAGCAAGAATATCTTCAACTCAATCAAGTTGCCCTGTCCAACCTGACCTTGACTGTTTCCAAGGGATGGAGTACCCACCACCTCTCTGGGCAACTTGTGCCAATGTTTTACCACTCTCATTGTAAAAAATGTCTTCCTTAAATAAGGTCTGAATTTACCTTCTTTTAATTTAGAACCATTACCCCTTGCCCTATTGCAACAAGCCTTACTAAAAATTCTGTCTCCATTTTTCTTATAAGCTCCCTTTAAGTATTGAAAGGCCACAGTAAGGTGTCTCTCAAGCCTTCTTTTCTCTTTGTTTAGCCAGGTTTAACAACCCCAGCTCTCTCAACCTGTCTTACCCATCTGGACAGAGCTAGTGGTTTTGATTAAATTCAAATAAGTCTGTAGCGTATCCTAGTGAGCTGGACATACACCCAGTGTCACCCCAGAGGCCTCAGCAGCACCCTGCATGATGCTTTCACCCAGCCAGTGGCAGAGACAGTGGGCAAGTTCAGTAGTACATTGGGGTTCCTTGTAGTGCTTGTGAAGTCCCTGAGTTTAATCTACAAAGAAACATCTCTCAGACATGGCCTTGTACGAATGAGAGGTTTCTCCTAGATTATAAGCATTACAGCTCTGAAGGATCTGGGGTACTTGTGAGACCCTAGAGTCCCAGAGAATGACCATTTATTACTAGAAGTGCTACAATACAAATATCACCTAGTGGAGTTGAGGTGAGGGGTGGGTTTAATGCTTTTATAAAAGCCATTTCCCATTGCCAAACTATCTGAATGCACCTGCTTTAACAGAAATGTAGGGAACAAAGATGAGAAACTACAAGAGTCTACACACCCTCCAATGAAGCAGAAGTCTATGACCCCATGGTGACTGAGACTATAGAGCTGGGACATGTATGAAAGGTTCTACAATGGAGCCACCTTTCAAACTCCTCTTCAGCCTCTGCAACAGGGACCAAGGACCAGAAAGCAGTGAAGTCACTTAGGAAAGGAGCTCTGTCCTGGATGCTAATGAAGGTCCTATAGGAACTAGATCTAGGAGTACTGGCTGATATGAATACTATGCTATCACAAGGTGCTGGATGCATCACACCTAGATAGCCCAAATTTAGACCTTATGCCCAGGGCTTGTGTGGTTGATAACAAGAATATACATTTGCAGAAAGGAGGTGTTTGCATCTTTGGTCTCTCTACTGCTAGAGCAATACAAAAGCTGCAGGAAAAACATGACTATTCTCTGAAATGTTTGGGACACACTCCTTCATGGAAGAAACCCCTGAGTTCCTTCTCACTCCCTGGCCTAACTTATGGATTTGGGGTGTTTGTTTTGGCTTGCTTTCTAATGGTGTCAAGCATTTTTCAGGGATATGCATCAACCCATCAAGGCTCAAACTCCTGCTCATTCTTTTCACTGGCATTTCCACCTGCAGCTGCTTCCAGAACCTGCCCTTTGGGTACTTGGATTTCTCGCCTTTCCATTTAATGACAGTCAAGGCCGCCTTGGCCTGCTTCAGCTCCTTCACTTTGCTCTTCTTGATGGCTTTGTACTGCACTAGAATGACTTTGATGTTGCCCTTGGAGGCCATATTCTCTAGACCAGCCTTGAGCTCCAGCAGGGTCTGTGTCCCCTGCAAGACGTAGTTAGGGCTCAGGACAACAAGCAGACGTCGGCTTTTCTGGATGAAGCTCAGGGTTTCGTCTGTGACAACTGGGAGAAAGAAACATTGAGGTGGTTAGTGATGCCCAAGAACATGCTACTGAGCTCCTAGTGTGAAACCCAGTGTCTCTTGAAGGGGACAATAAAATCCCTTGGAGGTCCTCTCTAGAGACTACACTGGTGCTTCCCAACCCTGCAAGTGACCCCAGGTAGGACCTCCTACACCATGGCTGGTACCCAATGTCCCATACAGTGACATCTTCTACTCTCAGCCTCAGACCACCCGGACATGCATTTCCTCCTCCTCATGCTATGCAGAGATGTCTAACATAGCTACACCTAAAAGGCACCACCCAATGCTACAAAGATGCCTTGTGGACCAGAGGGCTGCTGATCTCATAGGCTGATTTACGGTCCACCTTGTGAGAGGGGGGAAAAAAGGCTCTCTGTATCAACGCAGAGAAATTGCCAGCTGAACAACCCTTGCCCCTCAAGGGAAAAACTCAGCCTGAAGAGGCATTGGGAAGCTTGAATGCCTATGCTTGCATCCTCCTCTGGCAGATGTCTAGAATGACTCTGGATACTTCCTTCAGTCCTCTTGCCTCAGTTTTCCCACAACAAACACTCACAATAAATATCTACACATCTAGACCATCCCTGAGTGTCCTCATGGGTTAATTTGCTTTGGTAATACTACCATCTTAACTCCTGTTCCTGTTGCTGTCATCTATGAAAGCAAATTAAGAGCATTTTTAGAACTGGAAAGTAAACTGCTCTGAGGTCTTTTAATGAAATGTCCCAAAAAAGACACCCTTCAAGCTGGAGACATGTCATGGTAACTGTGGATCCTCTTTAATTTTCTAACATCTGCGGATAGACTGTCCTTAGGCACCTTCCTGTAATTAATGTGAAAATCCCTCGTAAGTGTGAATCCCAGTGCTTGTACTCTCTGCTGCAGGATCTCCCACACTTCATTTACGAGGGAACACTCTTGACTGGTCAGAAATTACAATGGAGAATAAAATAATGCTGACAGGCAACTTCATTTAGCTGTCAAGCATGTTTGATTAGTTCCTGTCAGCTAACTCACAGGATAATCCATCTCCCACTGTTTCTTCATCAAGGACAACATAACTCTATCCATGACACAGATGCACACTCTGGAGGCATGACACCAGCTGCCAAAAGCTATTTCCTGGCCTGCCATGCTTTCCCAAGAAGATTAGTCAAATCCTGGCTAAGAAGTGATGGGGAAGCCCCAGCAGCACTGCAAACAAACAGCAGCACAGTGACAAGCACTCCAGCAGAGTTCTCAAGGGCTGGCACTGGCACTGACTGACACGGGTCAGAGATGGATGCATTCAGGGGTAACGGTGGAGGAGAGAGAGCCCAGGACAGCTGTGCTGGGAGAAAAGTTACACTCTCCAAAGTGAAAGGGGAAGGATGGCAAAAAGAGGCAGAGGGAAGAGGAAGGAGATGGACATCTAGTGAGAACAGCTCAGAGCAAACCTGCTCTGAGCCTGACATCGGCATCAAGCAAACAGAGCCTGGAAAATGTCCTGCTATGTCATCCAGACTCTCTCTAGAAGGAACAGCGCCAGGATTGCATCTGTCCTCAGGTCCTCTGAGCCAAACTTGTTTATATATCCTCAAACTTTTAGATGCTCCTAGATCCTAGAAACTATCTAGGAGAAAAAGATAACTTTTGAACTTTTAGTAGGCATCAGAAAACATGCAGCCAGCTGAGCCCCCATGACACTGAAAATAGAGAGTGTTGCCTAGATCTGTGCCCTTGCTGTGGCATTTGTGTGAAGGCATGCTTATCTGAAGACTTTCACAATCCATTCTTGGTGATTCCCTGCACCCCTGCAGCAGACACTATGTCCAGACCTTTGTATGATTTAGCTCTACACAGTGAAAAAAAAGACTACATCTTACTGAAGAGATGAGTCTCACTACCTGCGACAATGTACTTTTAATTATAGTGGCTTAACTGTATGCCATATTAGACAGGAACTCCCTAATTAATGAGGGTGAGTGGGAGGCATGTTTTCTTCTCACTGATTTTGGCTTGGTGGTCTCCACCCCTTCCTGAAGCAGACACTCCTTGTTTTTACAGGCATTCACCATTACCCTACATGAGCTACTGGTCTGGTCCAGTATAACACTTCCTCTGCCTCTTTTCTTCTAGTCTTGACTTTATCCCCCTTTTTTAAGCCAGCTCATGAAGGTCAGTTGTCCGGATCCTCATGTTGATGGATCAGTCACTCCTGCACATGAGTCCTGGAGAGAGCAACTGAAACAACCAAGCACCATCACTTGCCCATCACAGCCTTTTTGGAGGCCTGGAGCATCTGCAACACTGTCATGTGAAGCAAAAACATTAGAAGATACCAAAAAGCGTTGCTTAATAGTAATGGGGAAAATCCCCAAAAGATAAAATTAATCTGGATAGGCCTGTTCCAAACAATTATTGATACTTCAAAGAACAGTAAAGAGAGGAGATGCATGGAGCACAGTCCCTTGTGAAATACTCACTTCCCCCAGGGAGGCTGTCTCTGTCGAAGATGCACAGCTTGTACCCAAACTCATTCTCCAAGACTCCCCGCAGTGTCAGCAGAACAAATTCCTCCTCCTCCGCGTTGCGTGCATAGGACACGTACACATCATACTCCTTCCCGTCTGAGCATTGGGAGCACAGAGACACAAAGGGCAGAAGAGACAACTGTGATACTGCACCTGCTGGGCCTTCACTGCGTGTCAAGGTAGAAAGCTTGAGTTTGAGCCCAGGCACCGCAGGTTAAGAAACATCAATTTCCATAGTTACAAGACAGCAACACTGCCTCTGACTACCCAGCCTGAACAGGCAGGTACTCAGATACTGATGGGTTGCTTGAAGTTACAAGACCAAAGCAAGATGACCAACCCATTTTGTCCAGATTCCTTTTGTATTTTGACATCTTCAACATGGCTCCCTCTTGTTGCTGTCTATCTGCATGAGCAGTCTCACCAGACAGAGACTTACACCCTGCCTACACCCTCTGAGAGCTGCCGCACCCCCGTGGCAGGCTCATATCACAGGCTGTGAGGGCTTGAACACCCTCCTTCTCCAGAGGAAGAAATCTCACCTCAGAGTCACTAGCAATGAACTCCCAGTAACATAGAGAAGCTCTGGAAAAATGAGAGAAGGGTGATTTCCAGACCCATCCCTTTTGATGGCTTCCCACCTTTCAAAGCACACCACTCCAGACTCATGAATACTTACATAAGGTCACCAGAGAAACCAGGCACTTACTGAAACAGGATGACTTATCTTGACCAACTAGATCTGATGAAAAAGCTGGCTATTAGCAGGGCAGTGCCCCAGGGAACCTGATATGTCCATCCTTAACCTCTGCAGAGAATATAGAAGACTTCTCTATCCTTTCCCCAGACTCAGGCCTGAATCCTCTTACTCTAAAATGACCCACACAACTGAGCATAGGTATAGAAATGGAAAGTCAAAATGTCATGCTGTGAAAAGGGTTTAAAAATAGCTTACAGGAAAATTACTATGTGAAAATGAAGGGCCTGGCCTGTAGTAGGATAAAATAAGTGTTAACTCTTTAACACCTTACCTAGAATGGTTTCATCTGTTCCAAAATGAGCCCGATAAAATAGGACCATTTCAAGCCAATACACATGATAGACGACTATCAGCACGACGACGAGCAGGATGGTTGCACCCAGTCCACAGGCCAGCTCCACGGTGTACTTCGGTGCTACAACTGGTTCAAAAAGAAATAAGGAGTCAGGTTTAAAGAATGTGTTGGGCCTTCAGCTAGGCAGAAACTAGCTTGTGTTCAGCCAAACACCACAGAGAAATAGCCAGGAACCAAGCTGGCCCGTCAGAGTAAGGTGGCCAAGTCAAGGCTTTCTGACAGGACACATGATGGCTGGCCACTCTAGAATCCCCATTTTTGATTATTAGGTCTGCTTGAGCTGGCAAAGCAAGTCATAGCACAGGCTGGACTCCTGTCTCTAAGAGAGGCCCTGAGAGCAGCCAGATGGTTGAATGACCTATTGGTGAAAAAACCCTGCAAAGTCCAAAGCCAGCTCATGAATATGGCCTTCTCAGCAGTATACACACTCATGGGACAACAAAGCTGCACTTACTTCAAGGAGAGCCAGATAAAGCTCATCTGCAGCAAAATAAAAGCAAGGGCTACCATTTTTGCTCCTTGTCAAACAGACACAGGTCTTGTAGCTTGTCCCAGACTAACAGCAAGAATTTAACTAGCGATGGCCTTTTCTACTAGGAAAGAAGAATCAGAGATCATTACAGAGAAGCTGAAATGCTTGCAAACAAATAGGACAACCTGTGGACATCAAGCCAGAACATCACAGGCCCCCTCTGACTCATACACTGTCTATCACACCACTGCTGCTTCTTTGTACTAAGGACAGAAAATAACTCTTCTAACTGTATCCCTAGGCAACTCTCTTGGTGGCAGTTAACATGTACATTGGCAAACTACACAATAAAGGAACAGCAGGGAGTGGAAACACCACCAAATTCCAATATTTAATAAGTTTCTAATAAAACTGAATAACAAAAAAAGATAATGGAAGGAATTTGTCGACTTTCATTAAATGATGAGCAGCTGAAGTACATGAGAAGGAGAGGGAAATCATCCAGAAAAAGCAAGAAATGTATGTAACCTAATGTAATGAGAGAGTTGGAGCCAATACATAGAGCCACTTGCTAAAAACTGGAAGATAAGCGCTTAGGGGTCAGGTTCTGGCACGCTTGATGCTCCTATGCACAATGGGATGGGCTGCAGTGAGCTTAGCTTAAGGTTGCTCTGACAGCACTGTCTAGGGATGTTTCTTGGGTTTTGCTGTGGAAAAGCAGCAGGAAGAAGGGGTGGTGGGTAACCACGTCTGCTCAGAGAAAACCCAGTCAACTACCCAGAACCAGATGGAGGAGGAAGAACGGATAGTACAGATGAGTCCACTAGGAATCAGCATTTAGGTACTGTTATATAGAAAAAGAATCTGAGCATATTTAGATTCACTTCTGCTCCATGTAACAAACACCATCACTCCCAGAAGAATTATGAAGGAGTATGAACACACTGGCAGATGGCTTCGGCCTTTCTCAGTTTTGTTTGGTCTATAGTTCCTTCCTAATGATCCAGAAAAGGTTTGTCTCAAAGGAATGAGATTAAAAAAAGAAGGAAGACAAGTACCAAGAAAAAATACATCTGTCAGTCTACCCATGCTCACAGGGCAGAGCAGGGGGGGAGGTGGTATCTGGCGTGAGCCACCCAAGGCAGGGCAGCATTCCTTACCAGAGAGGGGAGGTCCAACTTACAGTAAAAGCAAGTTGAGAAGGAGGCAGAAAGATCCACCTTAATCAGGAAGCCTCACACAGCTTTTATTACTGAGAGGTGGGTCTGGGAAACAGGAACAAAGCCTTTGATGAAAAAAAGATGTAGGAAAAACCCACTCTGAACAGAGCTGAATCAGTCCATACCATCTATGCTGAGGTGACTATATCTAGACTGCAGCATCATCACAGCAAGGAGTAAAACCACAGAAGCATCATGGTTTGACTGTCTCAATCCCTGAGCAATGCCAATGAGTCTACCTTCTGGAGGATGCCAGCTGGTAGCTGTTGTGTCACGCAAACCCTTCACACAATCAAGTAACCTGAAAGCATTTCAAGCAGCCTGTTCCCTCAGGTCTGCTTCAGTTGTGGTACATGGATGGGATGAGGACAACAGATCCATCCACCCCTCTCTCTCCTGAGACACTTGACCATGGTAGGGCATATGTGACATGTGTCCTTTGTTCCCTGCCTCCAAGAAGATGTGCGGTATGACAGCAATAACACAGCTATGTCTACAGAACAGGCTGTGTTAGGCAAAAAAGCCCTTTCTGAGCCCCCATTCTCTGCAAGTACTTTACCTTTCATGCGCACTACAGCCTGGCTGTGGTCCTCGCCTTTGTCGTTCCTGGCATAGCAAGTATAATTCCGTTTCAAGTCCTCTGGTGTGGCTTTTGCAACTGTTAGAGTCCTTATGACAGTTTTGTCTTCAAAATCTCTAATAATTTCACTGTAAAAGAAAAACTAGAGCACTACATATGTGAAACTGCAGCAAGTTCTCAGTGACAGATATTCCTTTCCCTGATATAATTTCATTCTTTAAAAAGGCCAAAATACATTAACTGGTATTTATAAATCGATACACACTTCAGATTTTAATACAGCTGCAGCTACTCTTTTATCTGATTTTTCTTAATATTTATTTTACCACTCAAGATTTTCTCATTGCAGCTGTGTCACATTGCCTTGTAGAGAAAATGGAACTTCTTGCCTATAAAACAAGATCTCACAAACTCAAGATTCAGATTTCACGTCATATTCCCCATGCAATCCTAGATGAGTCACTTTGTCTCTCTCTGCCTGAACTGACCATCTGCAAAATGGAGGTACAGTATTTTCTTTTGCCTCTTCTTTTTCTGTGTTGGTTTGTAATTCACCTGGGGCAGTGACTTCCACTTGTAATTCAGCATCCAGGAAATGACACTTTGATCCTCATTTGGGTTCTTCATGTAATTGAATATCTATTCTTCCTAAATGATACTATGTATAACATTACATTTTTGTTTTCAGCCTCTGTTTTTTTGAAACATTTTTATCACTTTTGCTGTTTCTGAACACTCTTCTAAATATAATTGTCTGCCCCTGTTTCAGAAGTCCCACAATAGCACCAGCTATTGGCATCACTACCAGGACCTGAACAAGTGCTGATGTGAACTTGTTCACAAACCTTCCTCAAATTTTTCTGTAAAATATAAGACTGTCCACATCTGAAGACCTCCTCCTTGGACCTCCTGGTGCTCATCGCAGCCTGGTGCACACACAGGCGGTTTTGATTAACAGGGAAGTAGGGAACTCCACACTTCCTTGGTACTGTCACATACCTATACCCACACACCTCTGTATGACCCATGAGAGAATTAGGTTCAAATGACATGTTACCTTTGTGTGACTTTTAACTTGGGATCTGTGATATCATCTGTATTTTTTCCATCAATGGTCCACCACACCTCAGTCCGGGAGTCCTTCAGGAAGGTGAAGAAAACTTCACAGGGCAGGATAAGGTCATCTCCTGTAAAGAAAGAACCATTGTGAGACATTGCAAAGCAGGAACAGCACCATCCTTACTTTTGTGCTATCCAGAGAGCCTACCAGCCTGAGCTCTGCCTCCCTTCAGAAGGGAATAAGGCATCCCTGTTATGCTGGACATGGAATAACAGTTTAACATTTCAGACATGATGATTTGTGACAGACACATAAACAGAAAAAAGTATCCTGCCTTCTCAAATATGTTACAAATTCCTTGACCTCACAAAGAGATCCATGCAAATGGAGATGTTCCATGCCAACCACTTCCTTGGAAAGCCCGGCAGTGTTAATCATCCCCACTGCACGGGGGACAGATGCCATAAAGCAAAGGATCAAGCTCCACAAAAGCATTTTGGTGTGGGAACGCTTCCTCAGGAATTTGACTTCCACTCAGGATCAGACTTGGGAGTGTGAATAATTTTGTTATCAGCCGGTAACTGATTTTTCCATATATAGAGCAATTATTGAAGAAGTCTGACCTTCTGAGCCTAAAAAGCTGTACTTTAAAGTGAAGATTCTGAGGGAATCATTATTGGCACCACATCTATTACAGCAACATAACGGAACACAATCCACTCAATATAGGGAATTGCTCCAAAGAGTTATGGGTTGAAACTGATGGGGTGTGGGAAAGGGTGAGGGAAGGGGTGTGGTACCCCCTTACCCTATGCTGTGAGGCAAACAGACAGAAAGCAGTCAGTAATTAGGAAGTAACCAGTCAAAAAGTGAGAGATGAGCAAGAAGTGGATAGAAAGCTGAAGCCACTATGGGTGTAAATGAGGCAGAGCAGAAGCAAACCACAGCCAGGGCCAGGGCCAAGATAAGATCCTATAGGAATTTTCCTAAGCAGCTCAGTGTCCCCATTTCATCTGCTTCTGCAGCTGCAGTCCTTCATCTCCATGCCTGAATATCTGTCTTTATTTATGCTTGCAAAAAATCAACTTTTAAAGCTGTGTTTTCCTATTTTGGCATTGAAAACTGGCATCCCACACTGTCTGTCAGGCAACTTGTGGCAGCTCACGTGCTCTGCAAGGGAAAGCACTGGGGATGTAGTGAAAAGGGAGAGCTTCTGTGCCTGGCTGGGCCTCCCTGGCCCACAGGCAGGGTGTCAGGGCAGCAACAGCAGGCAGCTAGTGTTGGAATTTACCTGCTTCCAGTTCATACACAACTTTCTCATTTGGAGAGGTGAACTGTGGTGGCAAGGCCTTGTTTGGAGATCCTGCAGGAAACAACAGAGAGCCCCCACATAGGGACCCAAACTTCGTGAGAACTTGGAATCCTTGCAGCCTCACTCATGATCCCTCACACCCCACTGCACATTCCCCAGTCTAACTTGGGATACAATCCTGCTGCAGAGTTCCATGCATAGGGAAATCTAATCCTAGCCCCAAAACTCAGGGCTAGATCCATATGCTGAGGCTCCTCCAAAATTTACATAAACTAGTTTAGGCCTCTCACATCAGACGAGCTCCATACCCTTCTGCTCTCTCTTTTTACCGCTGTTTCTAAAAAACAAAATACAAACATCATTTCCTGTCGCAAATATTTAATTCAGCTCTTAAAGCAGCTGTAGCCACGGGACTCAGAACATATCCTACAGCTCACTTGGTTTTTAAGGTCTCTACAATTCCCTGACAGCTAGGCTGAGCCCTTGTGCCTGGGACAGACACAAGGGGTACCTGGAGTTCTGCCCGGCTGATTAACAATCTCGGCTTCAGCACACAAGGCTTTGAGATTCCAGGAAGACTGAGAGAAGTTGGCTATAAAGGGACAATCCCACAAATAACGATGAGCAAAGGGCACTGGAGACAACAATGAGCAGGAGCGCCCAAGTTATTCATTTACATGCCAGCAGAGGGTACCCGCGGCCATCTCATGGGCTGAACCTCACCAGCCTAGGCCTGGCCACTCTCTGTGCTTGGGGCATTTGACATGGTGGTGGGTAAGTCCTCTAAGGCAACATGTTCTGGCAGTCATACAAGGCTGACCCCAGGAAAAAAGCATACCAGGTCAGTTGAGCAATGCAGACTGAATACAACCAAAAATGGATCCGGTGACAGACTCTTCTAGCTGTTTTTACCACTTCTGCAGTTATCCACATGCATTTTACACATTTTAAAGTAATTCTTACCCACCACCTTCATCTTTACAGTTCTGGTAAGATTATAGGTTCTTCCATGGTCCTTGAATGTCACAATGCAAGTGTAATTCCCTTTATGTGCACTGCGGACAATGTCAATGACAAGCCTGGGCCCTTGGGGAGATCGTTCATGGAAGCCATCCACTAAGTTGCAGTTCTGGAGTCAGGCAGAAAAACACTTGAGTTTGGAATTCAAAAGTAAAGATATTGGTTTAAATGCTTCTACAAAGATCTGATCTTAAATTACGAATATGATACTTCAGATCATCATGTAGATCAGACCTAAACAGCATGGACTTTGAGCATGTTAGAATATAGACTGCTATGTTCACCTTGAAAATTAAGTGATGAAGCAGATGACCCTAAGAGTTTTATCCCACCTTAAATACAGACAATTTTATAAAAGAGAGATCTCTCATCCAGAAGTACCTTTGCAATCAAGGTGAGCACCTCATCAGAGTAAAAAGTAGAAGTAAAAAGAGACAGGAAAAAAATGATGACATATTCACAAGTGGATACTAAGACTAGAGGACATGTCCCCCCTTGATGTCCATTTTTTGGGACTAATGAAACTACCCCGACTGACTTCAGATGAGAATGAGGCCTCAAAATTGGCAAAAGGCAAATGAGAATCCGTAGCACAGAAACCTTAATAACTACTCTCTTTCTGTCAGGCGAGGCAGGAAAACTCTGCCAAATACCAAGCTAAAGATCCCTTTTCAGAAAGGGGTTATGCAGATAACATCTTGATTGTCATAAAACCCAAAGATGTGCACATTCTCTAAGAGATTATTTCTAAATGGTACATTTCCAAATCAGATACATCCTAATGGGGCAGTTTAAGACAGGGGTCATATACCATTTTTAATGATTTTTATTAGGCATGAGATGACTTGCTGCCTGAAAAATTACTTCCAAGGGACTTTTTGTTTCATTCTGCTAATTGATTGCCGAGATGTGAATTTCAATGAATGATACAAGTAAAGCATTTAAACTACTGGAGTGAAATTGCTCCTCTTGGATACAAAAGTAAGTTTTTCCTGAAGGGTTTTAGAGTTGAGGTTTTTTCACTTGGGTCTTTTTTTTTAAATTATTTTTAAATTCAGCAGATACATTTGTTAACAACTTCCCTAATTATTATTAAATTATTATTATTCCCTTATTATTAAATTCACTTATACAGAACTTTCTATCTAGAAATCCAAAAGCACTTTATAATTATTTATTAAAGAATTCACTCCCATAACACTCTGGTTGTACATCCCTTGAGAACTCTTATTCTCTACTGACTTAAAGCATCCATCTACAGAAAAACAGTGAGGTCAAATTTAATAAAATTGAGCAGTAATTCTGTAAGCCAAAGCCTGAGGACGGTTGGAGACAGCCTAATCATCAGAGCAATATGGAGGGTTGGTGTAGGGATGTTCTGATCTTCAGAAAAGAGGTTTACTGAACTGTGTCAAACAGGGAACCCATGGTCCTTGCAAAGGCCTGATTTCCTGGCCTCAGAGGATTTTGGAAAGGATGCAATTTTCATTAACGAGTGGGCTTTCTTTAAAGAGTGAATATGAATGACAGTTTCCTTCATAGGGGTAGTGAGAGGCTCACACAGCAGGTCAGGCATATTGCCCATAACTGAACTGAGGCTCCTAAATCCCTGCTAGAGTATTCTCCACTTGTGCAGTCTGGTCAAAAAAGCTTCAGTATTAGCTCTCAGTTCCCTTCCAACAGCAGTTTTACCCTTGAACTCAATGGAAACAAAGCTCTTAAAATTAGTAAAGCTTCATTAGCAGCATCATCACTGGCGAGACTGTGAAACACAGCTCCATGATTCTCACGTCAACCACCACTTTTTTACATACCACTGCACTTCCCCGTGGCCCACATAAGTCCTTCTTACCAAGTACCACTTGACAGTTGGTGTTACACTGGCAGGGTAAAACCCATCAATATCTGGACATATGATCTTCTGATGGGTGTGCTCCAAGTAGAACATCTCCTCAGCAGGTTTTATCCAATGGCTCACACAAGAGTGCTGGTCTTTCGGAACAACTTCCAAGGGAAATGCAACTTTGCTGCAGTAGGTTGTATTTCTAAGGACAGATGAGAATAAGGCTGATTAGTTGAAACTTGTTTACTCCTATAGCAGTGCAATGAAATAAAAATTACATCGGCAATAATGAACAACATAGCGCTGATGAGGTAGATACAGCCTTAGTTGACTCATTTATAAATGGGAAAGAAAGCCTCATCAAAGGTGGCCACACAAGCTCAGAAAAGCCTATAAAGATGACTAACAAGCAACATCCACTTCCCTGCTGGTAAAGCAGATCATAGGGTCAAAGACACAGACAAGAGACAACATGAGTAAGATCAAAAAGAGCTCTCTTACACATAGCAGATGCTATGTTCATTTTATACCACACTTTTAATTTCCTAGAAGTCTGAATCTCATGAATCTTTGCCAAATTAGTGTGCAGTCAAAACATTACCCTTGCATCTGAAGCTATTTTTACTCTAGACATCCAGATCGCTTCTTAATGGTGAGCGCCTGTGGATTTTGCCATGGGCTCAGCAATAACATTTTCACGGACACTTGCAGCAAGCAAGGAGTGGCACAGTCATTAATGTTTGCAAGGCTTCAAGCATTATTGCAATGTAAATTGGCTCAGCACTGAGTGGTCTTATAATTGTAACATTCTTTTCCCATTAATGCTTATGCAAATGGTTGTCTCCTTACAGAAAGGTCTGGTACTAGCAGCATAATTTCCCCATCTCCACTAAAGTCCTTTGATTGCGCTGAAGACAGAAGCTGCACCACACAACCTACCTGAGCATGCAGGTATAATTCCCAGTGTCATTGAGAAGAGCAGGCCAGAACCAAAGGGTGTCTTTATCTTTACTGATGTGATTGTCTGGGAGACGATAATTAATGGGCTCCTCCAGATCCCGGTCCTGTGCAACCCTGTACCAGATCAGGGTTAAGCCAGCAGAATGGGCTGTGCTATAGTTGTACTTCAAGAAGGTCTCAAAAAGAGGGCACTTGATCTTGGCGGGTTCCCCATCGTAAATCCGGATCTGCTTCATGGTATCCACACCCCAGTCATCACAACGTTCTGCAGCCAGGAAGAACAAGCCACCTTAGCTTGAAAGTCTGCAGGAGAAAAACAGTTCTTCCCATGCTCCCCACAGCCCTTGGTCCTGTCCCCATTAAAATCAGAGGTAAAAATGTAGCATTTTCAATGAAAGCAACTGAGCTTTTATAAAGCAGAGCAATAACACTGTGTTCATTTCTAGAGAACCTGCAAACCTCTGCTTTCTTTTGTACACCTCCTACATTTCTTCCAAGCTACTTGTCTCTCAATAGGAAAACGGAATAACATATTCCTGCATAAAACCAGGCTTCCTAGAGAGCTCCAATAAAATCTCACACAAAAATCTTATGTGGGTAGGTAGCATTTGGATGAAAACAATGCCAGTTGTGTATGCATTCATATACAATGATAGGGAAGATAAAAATAGGTTGAAATAAGAGGGGGAAAAAAACCAAAACAACACAAACATGAACGTTCTGCAGAGCCATGGGTCACTGTCCCTGCCAGAAGCTAGAATGAAGGTTCTAGGAGCAAGGACTGTCTTTCCTGTGATGGATTCATGTGACACCTGTGCACACTAAGATA
This sequence comes from Serilophus lunatus, assembly GCA_013399895.1. Lineage (NCBI taxonomy): Eukaryota > Metazoa > Chordata > Aves > Passeriformes > Eurylaimidae > Serilophus > Serilophus lunatus. The sequence continues at coordinate 747,315 of VXBA01005476.1, forward strand.
ACACAGAAAGTACAAGCACCAATAAGTGACACAGAATGACTGTTTATAGTGGAGTTTAGCAAGGGAGGCTGAGGGGCAGAAGAGACAGTATGGAGGATGTAACAACAGGTTCTCTTGAGAATTCCCAGGCAGCACCCCAAGCACAGTTCCACAGGCTCAGTGTGGCTCACAGCAGACTCGGACTGACATGAAACTGGCCAACATGAGAAAAAGCTGTACAGTGTCTTTTTAAATTTTTTTTTAATTTATTCTTGTCCTTAGAGCAGTTTCAGGACAAAAAGCACAGTTTAAACCCACTTCTCTTCTGAGTACTCCTTTTCACTCTGTTCCTTCTACCCATCAGGATGTCCAGTCAGGAGGGGAGTCGGTACAAGCGAAGCACAGTATCAGGACATCAGCAAACCTGAGAGCAACCTGCTCTGTTGGTGCCAGCTGAGACACACAGAGAAGCTGCTGTCACTGCACCTCCTGTCTCTCCACGTTGACAAGGCAGAGCACAGCATGGCACAATTCCCAGTTCATCTCTTGTAGCTGCTGAGAGGCATTTGCTAGGGCAGCCTGACGTCTGAGAAGCCAAAATGAGCGGAATGGGAGAGGGGTGTAACAGTCCCTGGGAGCGGTGTCTCAGCATATCACAGGCTCACCAGAGACGACACCGCAAAGCCTCTCCTGTTTGCAGATATTACAAGAACTCAGACCAAGAGAAAAATAGAATACAATATGCTCTTTGAGCCAAATTCTTCTGAATTCTTCTGAACTGACTTCACAGGCCCAAAGCAGGATTTCTGGCATTTATTCTTCCTTAAACAGACAGTGGGATGTAGCTTGGCCACAAATTCGTACTTAATTAAAAAAAGCAAAGAGAGAAACCTTTGAGAAGATAGGCCTGCAGCACTTAAAGGCAGCGATGCTAACTCCTGTGGCTCAGCAATGGTTAGTCATGGGGAGGAAGAATCTGGGCCAGTAAGAATAGAAATGTTTTCTGGCGGGTTTACACATAAATGCAAATGCAAGCTGCACTGCTCCTCTTGCAGTATGCCAAACACTCATATGACAGAGTGCTACTTCTGGCGGAAGAGGAAAAAAATTAATTGGGCTAGGAACAGACAGTGAAGCTACCCAGAACCCAAGTAGTTGCTTATAGGAACCCCAAACCCAAGTGGCTGGAGAGTGCCATTGCTTATTATCTAAAAAACATCTTTCAAAACTGCAGATCACTTACTATGGCTGCTACCACAGTCAGAGCCAAGGCTCATTCTGAAAGACCAAACCCCTGTTAGAAGTGTTATACCATGAGAAATGTTTAGTCACCATTCACACCATCATCAAGGCCAACTGGAATCAGTATGCTGCTTTATGCTGGTGAAGTCATGCTACTGGATTAGGTAAGGTCAAGTGTCTATACAGTGGTAATGAGCCTCATTAGATACTGCCTGCTAACTGCATGATAAAGCACAGATTGCTACTCCTAGAGAAGGGACTTTTTTTTTTTTTAAGAATGGCTTTTTTTCTGGAAGGAGCAGACCTGGGTCTGTAAATCGGGACACCTGGGTTCTCTTCCTGGCACCAGACTTTGCTGTCTCCTCTCGGACTGCATAAAGGCAAACCATCCTTATTCCTTCAAATAGCAGGACAGGGGAGGGAGAAAACTATATTCAGCATTACAGTACTGAAATTCTTAGAGTCAAGATCAATGCAATTTGCAATCATGAACAGCTCTTGCATTTTGCAACAGACCATAAATCAGCATTGTGAAACTACTTACCCGTTCTACCTGAATGAGTTATTGAAAATAAATACAACTATTTTATTTTTTTATTTCCTACATTTCTCAAAAGCAATACACAGGCCTTGTCTTCTTGGCTCAGGAAGAGGTGACTGTTACAGGTTTACTGTAAGAGCTGTACCTAGAGATTTTGTCTCAGAACTGGCTAATTCACCTGGCTCAGAACACTGTCATAGCAAACAGCTAGTGCTAAGGCTCCCCACATATGCCCTGCCTTGGAGTGCTGCAAGGTCCAAGCTGAACCCCAAAGACAGCATGTAACAGTGCTGGTATTGAACAGCTACACCCAGACCAGAGGAGCAGCCATGCAGTGTGAGATCATAGGCTTATCACCTGCCTGGCAAGAGTTTGCCAGGGCAAGCCCACCCACCATGGCTCTGAGGGCTCAGGGAGCACTGCCATGACCCATCACTCACAGGAGAGATGGAAGAAACACAACAGGCTGCAGCAAGACCTCCTTTCAGACATATAACACCAAGGACAAAAGCTGTGGTGCTTTGCACAACTTTCCTCCTCCCAGCATGTGCCATGCTGACAGTAGTACTGCTATTTCTACTTTTTTGGGGTGTTTTATGCCCAAGATAGCTGGGTTCTGTCTGTACTGCAGGGCATCCCTCACACCTACCTTTGCGAGCCTCTTCCTCCCCAGCTGTCATAGTGCTCTTCTTGTGCCAACAGCAACCTCTGCTGTAGTGGCACTTCTACAGCAGGCCCCAGCAGAAGGGTCAAACCCAAACAGCTGGCTGCATTCCCCACACGTGCATAGATGGGGATGCTTACACTATTATTGCTATAGTTTTATATGCATCCAACAGCTCTCTGCAACATTTTTTGCCCCTTCCACTATTTTAAGCTCTATTGGATATTCAGAGCCTATCTGCTGCTAACATCAGCATGCACCTACTTGGATGTCAGTCTAAACTGGAGATAGCCTGAAAAATATGGCATGACTTCACAGTGAGCCTTCACTCCCATAAAGCAGCTCCCACTATGAAAAAAAAATATATATACACACACACTGATATATTCTGACTCCAGGCAACCATATTTAAAAGAGCATTGTAGAAAGAAGATGCAAGAATCCAGCTCTAATTGTGAGAAACAGCATTAAATTTTAAGGTGTTGCGCCCATTTGAAGCAACTCACACTTTTTCACTGGTAAGCCTAGGAAGTAGAGTTTCTTCTCTCTTGAAACCTCTTGGAACATTTCCTGCACAAAACAGCTGCTGGAGTTAAGAGCAGCTCCTGATTAAATCAAGTGGGATCAGCATTCATGCTGTGATTTCAGAGGTTTGCTAACAAATAGAAACTAGAGGGGAGATGGAGCTATAGGTAGCTCCATGGTCCCTGCCATGCTGCAGCAAATGGAGCACACTACACACATACCTGAAGGACAAAATAAAATTTTCTAAAAATACACCATCCCACAAGTGCATCTTCCTAGAAATGCCTCTGCAAAAGTATTTTGAACAAAGTGACCTTGTTCTCATTACCATTGAGGTGCACTACAGATGCCTCAACTGACCCCACACCTCTTAGTGCTGAAAACTCTGCAATCACGCAGCAGGGCAGCCTATGACCCATAATACCTACCTGTGACAGACAATGCAGGAAAAAGGCAAGAAATGTTCCTGTTTGCACAGCCCTGCTTAGTGAAAGGGATGAGGATTATACAGGCTGGACAGAGGCTGCACGGTAGAAGCAAACGCTCCTCTTCAGTATTGGAAAACAAAGTGCAGGCAGGGTGAGAGTAAAGATGACCATTTTGATTTCGTGTGCCTTGAGATAAAGATACAAGCAGGCTCTACACTCCTCCTCCTTAAAGCACACTGGGAACAATGTGAACTGGCAAAGTTAGCTCCTAAGTGTTTTCCTTTCTTGGACCGTATCCTGCAAGCCATGTTCATAGGGGTTTCTAGTACTGATACAAGGGATAGAAACCACTTCTGTTACAGAAATCAACAGATCTGTCCCACTTCTGAATCTGGTGCTGTGATGCCCTTCAACGCCAGGTATCTCAAAACAGACTCCTCGGAAGCCAAACAAAGATGAAGAAAGGGACTTGTATAGATACAAAGTAGAAAATTAGAGAGAAAAAAAATATAGTTGTTCAGCTGCATAAAGATAAAAACAAATTTCTGGAAACCTTTCCCAACTTTTAACTTACTGCATTGATTTACCTGCTTCACAGAATCACAAAATTAATTAGGATTAGAATCTATTAGGTTGGAAAAGAGATTATTTAGTCCAGCTTATGACCTAACACCACCATGACAACTAGACCATAGCTCTAAGTGCCACATCCTGGCTTTCCTTTCCACCTCCCTGGGCAGTCCATTCCAATGTCTAATCATCCTTTCTATGAAGAAATTCCTCCTAATGTCCAACCTAAACCTCTTCTGGTGCAACTTGAGACTGTGCCCTCTTGTTCTGTTGCCTAAAAGAAGAGCCCAACCCCACCTCAGCTACAACCTCTTCTCAGGTGGTTGTAGAGAATGATAAGGTCACCCAGGAGCTTCCCTTCCCTTCCCTTCCCTTCCCTTCCCTTCCCTTCCCTTCCCTAGATGAGCACCCTCTTTTCCAGGCTTCAGAATAGAGCTCCTGTGTGAATACATACACTTGAGATGCATCTGCAGCATTACAAGGATTTAAACCTATCTCCTTCAGCATATGGCCATTCCCCCTTGTCCTGTAGTTACATGGCCTCATGAAAAGTCCCTCTCCAGCTTTCTCGTAACCCCTTTATGTACTGCATAGGGACTCGTCAGAGCCTTTTCTTCTCCAGGCTGAACAACCCCAACTCTCTCAGCCTGTTGTCTTAGGAGAGGTGTTCCAGCTCTCTGATCAACTTCATGCCCTCCTCTGGACTTGCTCCAACAGGTCCAAGTCCTTCTTATGTTGAGGACTCCAGAGATGGACACAGCACTGCAGGTGGGGGGTCTCTCGAGAGCAGAATCACCTCCCTTGACCACACTGGCCACACTGCTTTGGACGTGACCCAGGACGCAGTTGGCTTTTTGGGCTGCAAGCCCACACTGCCTGGACACATCTCAAATGGTTTCTACTTTCTTTGCCTGCCCCTGCTGCATTATCCTAAAGCAAAGCTGGCACGAGGCAGCCTGCACGCATGGAGGACAGCAAGGCCAGTGGTTAGCTTGATGCACGAATCAGCATCAATAAGGCAGAAAAAACTGATCATGCAAAGCGATTAAGTGAGAATTAATCATTACTACCTCAAAAAGAATTTTCCTCCCCACCATCTTTCAAGCTCAGTCAGTGAGTGAGAAGACAGCAGAGAAAGCCAGACTCATCCATGTGGTTTTGCTGTGATTGCACTGGTGACATGCTTTTGTACTTCTCCCAAGTCTCACAGTATCCAACACTGAGCTCTGATGACCCCAAAGAAGAATCAACTCTGGATGCTGCACACAGAATGTCACAGAATGGCTCATCGTTTAGAAAAGCACTTGTACATTGTGGTTGATTAACTTTAGACCCTGAAACTCAAAATTAAACAGGTGTGACAGTCTGCCTCTCTGTCAAATTCATGAAAAACAAGCTGACTGCATAAACTTCTGTTGACTTCAGAAGAAGCAGCCAAGGCATGACATCCAAAAAACTCTAATGGAGCCCAAATCTTCTGATCCTGAATTGCCTTATCTCATCATGCACAGCCTGTTAACGTGGGGTAGTTATTTGTGTCTTTTAAAACTCCTCCACAGTGAGCTCTATGCCTTCACCCTCTATCTGTGCATAAAGCTGTTTACTGTATGTGGCACAGAGTATTTTGGTTACCTCCAGCAACTGGGCCAAAATAAAAAAAAATAAATTCAGATTTCTCTAGCAAGCTTGATATATTCTCCTCGAGGCCTTCTTTACATTTGGGATCAAAATGATAAAGGTAGGGGTATGAACTGCTTCCCTGAAGGATAAGAGGAGCAAACAGCTACTTTCCATCCCACTTCATTCAGAAAATTGTTGTGTGAAGCAAAGGAAAGCAGAGAAGCATGGGAGGAGGCGATATACAAGAAACAGAACACCCCATTGCAAAATCAAGGGGATTTGCATGATTAGCATCACTGCTGGGTCTCTTCTGTGTGCCTGAGGCACCAAGCTGGGACTTGACAAGGTCCAGGCTAAACTGTCTCTGCCAACAGGCTTGCTTAGCTAACCCCATGCAGCCTAGTTATTGCATTTAGCCAGGTGTTCTGTTGCCTGAGTTAAAATACAGCCAACGCTTCTTCACTGTCCATCCACAGGGATGTCTGCATTACAAGGATGCTGCAGCAGTTGTCCTCAGACAAGGATAGGAACTGAAAATATGCAGCAGGCAGTGAAATGCACTGTAAAGGTCTATGAGCCCAACCATGCCACTTGTGTGCCATAAAATGCATCAGACTGAGCACACAACTCTGAGGCTGTGCGAGGGGGGCACAACAGGTAAGGCAGGTAGGAGACAGGTCCCCAATGTCCCCTGATGGCTTATTTGATACACACAGAAGAGTAAAAGTGACTGTTCAATATCACATCGGCAACACACCCAAAAAGGGCAGGCCTCCTAAAAGGGCAGGCCTCCTCCATACGTTTCTGCACTTCAGTGCAGATATGTCGCATCATGTTAACGCCTGCACAAAATTCACCCCTCACAACCTATTTCCTCAGCTGACAAGAAGCAGACAGGAGGTCTTATCAGCAGGCATGACTATGGCTGGTGCAGTGGGAGGCTGGCAGCTGTGCTTACATATCTGTACCCAGGTCAGCTCTGCTCTGCAGGTTTTATCTTCATCCACTTCAGGGCTCTGCACCTTTCAACACCCTTGGTTTTGAATAACTTCATGGCCCCAAGCACCATAAACTTCTACAACCACAGTAACTCACAGATGGGTATGGATGGTTATAAAATCACATCCTAAATTAGGACAGCAAGAAGCTGAGATTGGGAGAGTAGGAGGAAGTCAGGAAATCCCAAGAGAAGATGATGGGGGAAGGGTTTAGTCTCTTTAGAAAACAATAATGCGGTTTAATCTATTTTTCTTTTGACTTTACACACTAAAATAAGCTTCTCAGCTTCTGGAGCTGTCACAAATCATAAGGAAAGTAAGGCCACTGGAACCCCATCAGTAGAATAAGATCTATATAGTAATAATCCTGAGGAGCTGCACAGGGCCTTCCATCTTCAAAGTGTTTAACAGACAGTAATTTATTAGTCTGCAGATTTCCCCTGGCCATCGGCAACTGCTCTGCCTCTCTGCTAAGCACGAGAAAGACACACAGCCCCTGCGAGAGACGGCTCAGGCGGTGGCTCTGACCTCCAGAGCTAGAACTTTCCTTCTTTCTCACTGCAGTCAGAACTTTGCTGCTCCTGCCACCACTTGAATCCAGAAGCACTGGTGATATCTGGCACTTTGGAGCTAACTGCAGAGTGGACAAAACCAGTGTCTTAAAGCCTCTGATATGGGAGAGTGTAAAAGACATGCTCACAATCTAGCAAATAACAGCATAGCCTGATATAAAACTCTCATGACAGAAGCTCCTGGCTGCCTTACAGCCACTGCCTGCCAGGCTAGGGTATCATTCCGGGTAGAAGCTGGCCACAGTCTTGGGCTCATCCTACCATAGAGCCCATCTGATGGCCCCCAAGGGAGCTATCAGAGGCACTTCCTATGCAAACACGATGCTTGCTCTCACCTAAGGGCTATTTATGCACAGCAGGTACCTGCTCACACTACATGGGTTCTTTAGTATGAGGCTGCTCCTACTCTTCTGGCAGCAATATTCTTTGCTTTTGCAGTTCCCTAAGACAATACTCCTAACCATGATCCTCTCCCCAGCTCTCATCCTGCAAAAGCTGAAAACTCTTGGGGAGTGAGAGAAAAGCCTGGTTAGCAAGCAGAGAGAGAAAAACAGAACAAGGAGCTACATCTTCTAAATAAGTTGGTATCTAACACTGGCCAGCTTTGTTCAGAAACAAGAAGATAACATTATTCTGTCTTCATACTGGCTATTATGTCCTTTGTCTGACTGGTTTTTCATCTCTTTTAAGCCACTCTATATCTATATGGCTTCCATAGTGTCAAAGAAATCATTTTAAGACCAGAACTGGGTCCATCAGTTTTCACTGTCCTTCTCTGGATATCAGAACATCTGGGTTCATTAAGCATCCTACAACACAAGTGCAGTGCTTTATTTCCATCCTAAGGATGGCTTAGCTAGGTAAGGAAAGCAGAAGACCCCGAATACCATTGCAAACTGTGTCTGAAGGGCCACAAGTAAGGAATTCAAACCCATGCACTGCAGATCATGTATATTCTCAAGACTAGGAAAGATTTACCCATGCATACAGTATGAGCAAATAGAAGACTCAGGCACCAATTCAGTTTCTGACTCCATATCTTTTACTCTACGCTACTCAGATCACATTTCTTTCCTCGTACATTTGCACCTCCCTTTCAGCAAGTGATTTTGTTTCAGTTTCAGCACCAGCCTCCATATGCAGCAGAAACAGCAGAGCCCAAAGAACAGATGTTTAGAGCCACAGTGCTGTAGGCAAAATCTGGGGGGGAAATAAAGTTTGTGGATTTTCCTCTCCAGAAAGAAGCAGGGTGAAGCACAATGCTGAAGCTTTCTGACACATTGTCAGGGAGACTGTCAGCCATAGTGGCTGAACTGGATGGAAAGGCCATTTGCATCACAAACAGAACAGTGCTGGTATTTTAAAGCTGAAATTTAGCAAGTACTGGCTCTTCATCTCCTCTGTAAGCTCAAAGATGGCAGAGGTAGGAAAGGTGGCAGCAAACCACAAGAAGATTCCTGACTCTGCCTCCTGCCTTCCTCAGTCCAGCCTGGAGAGAAAGCTGGTCCAAACAATACAGCATTACGTGACTTAATAGTTAAAGCATAGAAAAAAAATTCAGCTGAAATGACAAATCCCTGTCAAGTGACACATGTTAAATATCCCAAGACCCAGGTTCCCCAGTGAGAGCTACCCAGCTCCATGGCCTTGCTTGGTGTTAGGCAATGACCAGGGCAGCTGTAGACTCTGTACAGCCCTTCTGCATTCACTCCAGATAACCTCAGTTCTGCTCCCCTCACCTATGCTCCTTGGTCCTAGAAAAACAAGCAAACCCAAACGCTACAACATTATCAGAGCAAGTCTGGTCTCCCATACTGCTCTGCATTTACAATTTTGCATGGGTGAAATGAGTTCCAGTTGCCTTTTGGTGCCAATCCCATGAAATCTCACAGTCAATAGAGGGCTGCACAGACAGCTGTCCCTCCATCCAAGTACAAACAGCTATCCAAGCCCATCATGAATAACAAAAGACATTTTAACAGCTCAAACTGGTTTATGATGTCCTGGGAACAAAAAGGAAGCTCTGAACTGAAGAGTGTGTCTGATATCCACAGACCTCCAGAAAATAAAATGCATATGCTGCAGTGGATTTGCAGAAGAAATGTATATTAACTGATCATGTCTCATATATCACCCTTTGACACTTGCAGCAGTCTACAAGGGCTTTCACCACCCTGTGTAGAAAACCTCTGCTAAAGGAAGAATATTTTAAAAGTACTAAATAGCCTGCAAAAATGCATTGAGGGTTCTGGTTCTGCCAGATCAACTGGCAAGAGCCTGTGTGACCTAAACACCAGGGTGCTCGTTTCAGAGATCCCAGCTGATTGTATCAGCTTTTAGAGTTGCTCTAACATTTTCTGGGCAATCCTGATTCAATTGCACCTACTTCCCATTTCTGAAAAAGCCCAAGATGACTGCACGTGGGGTGTTGTAATGCTGTCTCAGCAGGAGGAGGATATTGCGTTGGTGGAGAGCAGAACAGCACGTCCAGAATCACATGTGAAGCAGGGATTTTCCCAGCAAGCAGCAAAGATCCATGTTGCTGGATCCCCCCTTCCCCAGGCACTCCTACTACCTAGGGCTTAGCAGGGGGAGACCTAGGCCACATATTCTTTCACCTTTGCTGTTTCCCCATTGCTCACCATTTCCACCCAACCCCAGTCAGCCAGGATGGGGCATCCCTTGCTGAAGACCACAGCCTACTGTGAATGCCTGCAGCCTTCGGGCAGCCCAGGGAGGAGAAAAACCTTCCGGGCTTCAGCCTTTGGGATGAACACTGCACTGAGATGAACCTTGTTGAGGTGCATGATGTGAATCTGGCCACAGTAATTCAGTGTGGTCCAAGAAAAAAATGACACAAGAGCTGTTCATCTGCTCAGGGTATTATAACTGCTTAATGGCAGCACTGCAGAGGGACAAGGGTTCGTGTCAATGTCCTGCACAACCTTTTTTTCTGAATATTTCCCTCCATAAAACCAGTGCCTGTTCTTTTCTCCCTCCCCCTTTCCACTCGCCTCCTGCAAATCATGCCGTCTCCTTCCACCCCCAAATAGGAAGTCCGGAGAAGAGAGACATGCACAATCTGCCTCTTCATAAGAGCTGGGCTGAATGCGTGCCAGAGGAGCTGCGAGCATGACAACATATTTCCTGTCAGGAAAGTGACTCAGTGAGATGGGTATCAAAGCTCCTCTTACTCTAGAAGTTCCCCTCTCCCCTTGCATTGCTGAGGCATGAGTCAGAATTGAAGAGCTGAATCACAACCCCCTCCGGATCCAACCAGGAATAGTAGAGTTCAGGTTCAAGCCTCGGTCCTGCCTGCAATTCAATGACAAGTCAGCACCATGTGCCAAGACCTGGTGTCACCCCTCACAGAAGAGGAATAATGATGCTGACCAAGTAGGCAGCTTGAATTTGCAAAGCACTTTTAGTCGAAGTAGTGCTTATTGCTATTTGTTAATGCACCCGTTTCTGCCACGCTCGTAGCCTCTATACTTACTGTACAATAACCCCACAGAACCAGCACGGTGTTCATGCATTTTGCTGAAGTATTTTACACACAACTATTTAATCCAGAAATACTGTAAATGCTTAAAACTTGCTGCAGACAGGTTTCTTCACTGGCCTCAGACCAGTTCTTCCCACAGTAGGTATGCAGACCCGTCATATGCTGTGTCCTTACCCGAGCCTCTGCTGAGGATGACCATAGACAGCCAGAGTGTAACCAGCAGGACACTGACCATCTTCATCCTGCGAGACAAAGCACACAGAGTTACTGGTTATTTGACATTGTTTGATCACTGCTGGCAAGTTTTTAACTCTGAGTGTATGTGTTTATCCCTCCATCTAACAAATGGTCCTTTAATTCCGATATGTTCTTTTTTTATTTCATTAAGATTCCTTAAGAATAGTATCTGCGTGACAGCATCACTCCACCTGCAGGCAGCTTGCCAAGCCTAGGAGGTGATGGCTCTGAAGAGGACAGCTCAGCTCATTGACTTAAGTCACTAGAATAGTCTAAATTCAGGAGCACAAGGAGTAAAATAGACACTTGCAGGCTAGAAGTCTCAAGCCTTCACTCCTAAAACATGAAGGTCCTTTGCCAAGACCTCATTTTGCTCATTTCTAAGAACAAGTACAGAAAGCACTCATGATGGTGAGTGGCAGCTGCAGCACATTTGCACTGAACATGTTTGACAGTTCAGGAGGACAACCACACCAGTGCAGTCTGAACTGGCAAGGTCCGATGCTGCTGACCTGCAAAGAGGCCAGTTGCCAGAGTTCCAACTGCTTCACTCTGTTCCTACAGGCAGTGGAGGCACAACAGGCCTTACCAGCTCTTTCCAGTCAAACCCTCTTGTAACAGCCACCTCACAAAAGTAAACAAGCATCAGGTTTTAACGCTTTTCAGAAATGATCTGAACAAAGGCTTGCACTTTCTAAGCAGCTCTGATAAGTAAAGAACCATCACAGACTTTTCCATTCCCGCTACAGAGCACAATTTCCTGTAATTTGAAATAAATGCATATTGCCAGAGTTTCACTGGCTGCCCGCTCTGGTAGCTGGCATTTGGCTCTCAGAGCTGCTCACTGACTGGAATTAAATTTCCCTCTGTTTCTAGGTTTTTCAGGAAGCAACATATAAGCTGGTAGTCATGAAAACTGACATCTACTAGATGCTCTCATTAATGGGGTGAAGGTCGCATTTGATATTCCTGGGTGCTGTCAGATCACAAAGGGAGAAGAGATGGTTAAAAGGCTGAACTTCATAAAAGCATCTCAGCTCTGCCGAGCAGATGCAGTAATGAGCATGGTGATATTGTCAGGACTGTGCTCATGAGATGACAGGGAAACCTGCTCCACCAAAGTGGGTTAAAAGTGTAGGGAGAGAATCCACAGAGCTCCCTTAAAACGTTTTAAGTTTCTCATAAATCTGTCCAGAATATATGCAGTACACAGAAGGACTTTGAGCATAAACAGAGAGTACCTAAGATTGCACAGATTGCAGAGATTGACAAGAACAGGACACGTGAACTGTACTTCTCAAAACCCAGCAGCGGATATTGAATCCTTCCTTTTCAGTGCTTATATCTGAAAAGCCTTTGTGCAATGCTTTCCCTCTGCTGGGCTCATCTCAAAGAGACAAAGGAAATCCGGAGCAAGCCTGCTCTCCCCTGCACAGTTCATGCACAGAGCTACGCATTGCCTCTGAAGCCATCGGGCTTTCAAAAATAGGCAAGAAGCAGGGAAGAAAGTAACTTTTCTTCCCTGAGGTCCAGTTGAGAGGGCTAGTCAACCCCTACTGCCTTCCTCCAAAGTGAAATGCCAGCTGCTAATCAAACCCTTCTCTATTGTCACCTACAACCAGCTCCCAATGTTACTTAAGAAGACTCCATAGGTAAGAAACAACATTAAGTACTCCCACTCGCTGAAAATGCTGAAAAAAGATAAATCTCTTTATGTTACCAGATTGGACAGAGAGAACCAACATGCTGCACTTCTGGCAGGAATTTAGGAACTTCTGGAAATTTAAATGATTGAAGAGAAGGGGCGTAAACGGACGCAGGGAATCATTCCCATAATAAAGATCTCTCATGGTTCCCTCTCCACTTGTCATTAGCTAAATGCACAGTGTGTCCTAACTCACCCTTATTTTTCAGCGATTCTCTCCTGCATTTTGCACAAATCAGACTGAATTCAGCCCTGAAGCAAACAGGAACAACTACTGACTTTGGATGAGTTTATCTTGTATACAGCAAGGCCATTTATATGGCCTAAGGCCCAAATAAACTACTACATTTCACCCAGTGATACATGAACCCTGTAGCAAGCTAATATTTACATCCATTAGCTATGCTCACAGGAACGTGCTCCTTTCAACTGTCTCAATGAGCCACCAAGTCTATGTTCCCATGAACAAGGTATCCAAGATTTCCATGCTCTGCCTCCTAGTAGGAAAGTCTTTGTTTCTTGCTCTATCCAGCTATAAAATCAGAAGTCTTACACAGAGTGATTTACTTCTTGTTCATCCCAGGCTTTCAAGAGATGTTATCAGTGGAGACAGATGGGCACAGAGCCTGTCAGATTACAGCAATTTCTCCATTACAGGAAAGGGATGCAGTTGACCACAGCCCTGGCTGCCCACACTCTATACAAAATTCAAGGGGTCATGGAGAGTATGTGCACAGAATCAAGGACTGGTCAAGGGGTACCATCACGACCTCCTGGATGCCCTGACCAGGCCATCATTTGCCAGCTGAGATTAAGGAAGAAGATTGTCTTCCTCTGGTAAAGGAGAGCTCACATATTCAATGAAGAAAAAGGGGAGCATAGAATAGGACGGCTTCTGCCATCCAGCTCCATTCTTTTGGTACATGATTACTGAAAACAAACAAGCAAACCAACCCACAAAAATACAAAGCCACAAGATCTGATGGTTTGTGTTAACAAAGAGCAGGGTTAAGTTCTGTGTACTAGTGCTGCTAGCACTGAGATGCTTTGCTTTAAATAGCTCAAAATCTGTGATATACCCCAAATAGAAAGGTCTTCCCACACAGGTGGTCACACAGGAGAAGAACATTGTAACCAGTTGCAGGGAGAGCAGGTGGATTTTGCAATGCCCTTAAGAACTTGACACCACAGGACTACAACCTACCCTGGTTTTGCCAGGAATGGAAGAGTTTTCTCAACCTTTTCCAGTAACCTGCTTCTTTATTTCGTGGCTTCAGAGAGCATGTCGCCACTTTGCCTGTATATGATGCAATTCCAGTGGTGTGTGATAACTCCTTGTGCAATTCAGTAGCATTGTGCTGAAACACCAGCATTTCCAGTGGCAATCCAAGGAGCCAGAAGCCAGGGAGTGCAAACCCAGACGACAGCAGAGGGTTTTACCCAACTGCATCCACTCAAAGCAAATAAAAATAAAGCAAACAGTAAAGGAAGCCAGGAGTAAAAATCAGTGAGCACAGGAGCTTACTAGCTCAGAAATCACACTACAGCTAGAAAGCAGGAAATCAGAGAAGCCAGAAGGCAGCTAGAGAGCTTTGATACCTCCTCAGCACTTCAGGAACTTCTCACGAGACCAATATACTCTGAGGTATTCTTAATGTCTCCATAAATTAACATTTCAATAATAATATTTCATAGAGCAGTTGGGGAAAATGATCCATCACAGCCGTTGCTAGAATTTTTTTAAGGAACTTACTTGAAATGTTCACTTGTTTCAAATTAGAAATTGCTCCCTTTTCATTCCTGAGCACTTTTCTTCTTCTAACTTTCATCTTCTGTCTACTGAGCAGCAAAGAAAAGTGGAGTGGGGGAAAACACAGTCATGGAAGTGTCTCCCGTTCTTAACAGCAAAGATGGTGGAAAGGTTTAGCTTTTTTTTCATTTGATACTGGTCACAAGTGGAGTCTATGTCAAAAAAAAAAAAAAAATTTCACATAAAACACCTTTTAATAAAACACCCTTCCCAAACAAACCTTAGCAAGGAATTGTTAACTCCTGTCTTTAGCAACATGGGCCCCGCAAAGCCTACGCATTTTCCTAACTATTATAAAACCCAAGACAGGTGTCAAATAATTAATAAAGAGAGCTGCACTCAAAGTAACTACTGCACACCTATTCTCAAAGACATTGTATCAATTCTACAGAACAATTTGCCAAGAAAAATGCCTTTGTCCCTCCTAACCACAGGCATCTTAGGAGAGCTGATAGGTTAGGGAGAACTGATAGGTTTTTTGCTTTTCACTGAGAAGTTACACTATGGCCCACAGAACAAAAGTGCCCCTCAAAACCTTGCCACTAAGTGCTCTGGCTGAAAGGCCATTTCAAATAAAGCACTTTCAGAAAGAGGGAAAAAATAACTTCAGCCAGAGCAGGTTTTACATATTATTTTCTGTCTGTAATTCTGTCCGAAGTCAGAAGTATTTGAGAGCATAGGACTGGCCCCAAAAAGTAGGATGCAGATACAGGAAGGCCAGCAAAATCCAGCGTGGGCTATCTTAGGAACTGCTTTGTTTCTCTGCCACGTGGACTTGGGGATGAAGGTTGACTGATGGGCTGCAGAGCTGGGCTGGTGCTCAGGAGAGAGGCACAGCTCCTCTGCTCCCACATCTCAGTGTGCTCACAAGCTCTGCGTCCCTGCATCATTATGCAGCAGCACTGAAGGCGGCTGCTTGACGAGTTCTCTGAGTTTTCTTATGGGGAAATATAGATCTACAATTCAAGTAAATTCAAAGAATCAAAAAGGCAGACAAAGGGCAGCCTGCAAAAGCAGCTGCAGAAAAGTAACAGCAAAAACACTAATGGAAAATGGGAAAAGGCCCTTCAGCCCTCCAGGAAACACTTTTGCTTTTCAGTATGTGCAGGAGTAAGTCAGACAAAAGGGGGAATTACTGTAGCATAAAACATCTTGGTGCCACTTAACCAGGATTTGCGCAGTGCCTCTCTGACCCTGCCTCTCCTATGGAGGCCATTTGGACACCACATGGCACCACCCTTTGCTGTGGTGTCAGTGGTTTCACTCTGCCCTTCCCGAACGGGAGCCACTCCTGCAGTGAGCTGGCTAGTCCCATGGACAGCCCTCCAGAGGATCAGAGTAATACACCAAAATCTCTGGGGATGTGGGTAGCAAGACAGGTGATGGGTTTCTGAAGTCCAGCCTTTATTCCTCGGAAAGAATAAACACATTCATTACAATTTTCACTCCCAGACATTTTCCAGGAACAGAACGGGGAGGAATCAAAAACCAGTTTGATGATGAACTCCCTAAGTAGCTTGAAGCACTTTCCTTGCTCTAGTGCATTCTACGCCACACTCATCACTTCAAACACAGGCACACTGACCGAAGGGCCCCCAGCGCTGTCCTCGGAAAAAACATTCACATCTTCCCTAAGGGCAGGGAGCCCAATTTATCTCGGCATCAGCTCCCTAACAGCCAGACACACATCAGCAGGAATCAACCAGGGCTGAAGCCTGCCTGGCAATCAGGGAAATCACAGGAGCCATAAGTGTGACCCAATCAGTGCATCTAATGATGGCATACCCAAGGGATGTGCAGGAACCTGCAAGATCAGTGCTGGAGTCCCACTTCTGGTAGTGTAACTGCACCACCAGACTATTGCATGCCTGACAGCAGAGTGAGCTGAAAGGAATTTGTTCTGAGTTGTTTCTATTATAAAAGTAATTCAAGTCATCAGAACCAAAGGAAATGTTTAAATTTGATCAGCTTGAAAGTTTTTCATCAGCTAGAATCACAGCAGATATTGCATCTGCTTTTGCAAAGGGGGAAAAAAACTTTAAACTAGTCAGACCAAAAGTTGCCTTGGTGAGAGGTGTCCCTTGTCACTAGTACAAAACATCTCTTGCCTTGCTTGGCCAGAGCTGGCCACTGGCACAGAGGACCTTGAAGCACTGGCTCCCAGCACTGGACAGTTAGTGCTCACAGGCAGCTTTACAGCCAGGTCTGTCGAGTACCCTAAAGAGAAAGGGGGGGAACCCCAAAACTAAAACCAAACACACAACAAAAAGTCTTTCAGCCAGCTCATTGCCAACCAGGCATCTGACATGGCTCCATTTGCCTGCCTCTCACCACAGCCCCTCCCTGGACTCCTACCTGCACATCCAGGCCAAGGGCTACAGTCTGATAGCTTCTTAATAATTAATTTCACTAAATCCCCAACATGGGAGGGAAGGAAATCAGTAGTGTGCCCCTCCAGAGTCACCATGCAAGGTGGTAGCAAGCTATTCCTCCTTCAACAGAGCAGCACAAACTGCGGGAGCAAGGCTGCCCTTCCAAAAACACCAATAGCTCCTGAGGGCAGAGCAGGCTGCAGCCTCACCTCAAGCTCAGAGGCTCAGGGAATATTGCAGAGATTTTCATTCACAGTGAGTCATTTCTGGGAGCTTCCTCGGTAGTGCAAGATTTGCCTCTGTCACTGCCAATGTTTGGGACATGAAGGCAATTGCCAGGCAGGGAATTTGTGATTTGCTATTTGCATTAAAATACCATCTTCTGGTGTACTTTTGGCTCAACAGATTTAATACTAATAATCAGAATTCAGAAGAAGTTACTTTTCTCCCTCTTGAAAGGAAAAAAGTGCAATCTAGGCATGTGGAAAGAAGTCTGTGTGGGGCCAGGACTTGAAAATATATCTGAAGAAACTCAGTATTCCCTGCTTCCCTTTGCAGTTCTCCTGGGGTTCTCTCAAGACTTGGCAAAGCAAAACTGCTACAGATCTTGCACACTGCTCTGCTGGAGCTCAGGGTGCTGCTGATTATATTCTGGCAGCTATTTAGCAAGCAGAGTACACTGCATTTCATACATCAAAAATAAACTAGCTAAATAATCTGTTACCTCTACACAATATGCACACCTGGTCAAGACAAATGAACAGCTGGGACTATTGCCCAGAGATCTGTAGAGTGGGCTGAAGAGGAACAGGTAGAGCCATGGCTATAGAATCAAACAGTACAGATTATAAATGCACCTATGCTGGCTACCAAGCAGTTCAAACACTAAGCTACAAGAGCACTTCTGTGCTCAAGCAAAAAGTATCCAGCCAAGATAGTCCACTTTTTAAGTCTGAATAGCCAGGGAATGAAAAGTTTCCAACAGACCTTCAAAGAGAGCTGAGATCTTCCATGAAGCTAGACACAATGCTTCTATTTTGGACAACAATGTTATAGTGGAAGAAGAGTTCTGAGAAATACCCACATATTGCACTATCACAAAATAAGCTGACAAACTAATTTTTGTGCAATAAAAAAAACCTGCAACCAACATGGCTCAAATACTTGACAAGGCTTAAGGAATCCACAGTGAGATTCATCCTTTGCTGGAAAAATTCCAA
Source organism: Serilophus lunatus (assembly GCA_013399895.1). Lineage (NCBI taxonomy): Eukaryota > Metazoa > Chordata > Aves > Passeriformes > Eurylaimidae > Serilophus > Serilophus lunatus. The sequence continues at coordinate 765,303 of VXBA01005476.1, forward strand.
TTAGCTTTCACAGAGCACCTGGAGACATCTGACAACTAGAATTTAATTTATACATTCTGCCTCCTGACCTTTTAAATGGTTTTTCAATGTAAGCAGCTCCAACACCCTTCCAAGAAGGCTGTTCCACTGCCTCAGTGGACACAGCGGCACATTCACATTCTGCAACAGAGTGCAGAGCAGCAACCTCAAGCTAGCTCAGCCTAAATCTCTCAATCCAAAGAATACAATACAGATTTGAGCAGGTTTATCAGCTGGGCTTACTTCCTTACCCAGGTCCAAGCTGGGATTCTCAAAGCACAGAGCAGCTTTCCCAGGAGGGGTATCTCATAAGCCCAGCCTGGCACAGCCAGTGCTTTGCCCACTCCACATCCCCACTGTCACACCAGGGGCTGCACCCAGCCCTGCTCAGCACTAGCTGCAATGCACTCTCAGTCTCAAAAAATGCTCCAAGAGTTACTTTTCCTAAATTCAAGCCCTTGCTGCCAGCTACGTACCTGCTCCTTCACATCATCTACTCCCCTTATAGCCTTCAGTGCTTGCAGACCACATTCCTAGAATTGCTGCTTTATATTCAGGTAACTTCTTCCTCTTTCTTGTTCCTCCAGAGAGGGACACAGCAGGCAAAAATCCTCCAAGCACCACCATGTTCCAGTGCACATCATCACTGCCTTTCATTTCCCTTTCCAAGAATCTCTTTTACTGTGCCATGCCTCAAATTCCTCAGGCAGCCTGCAATGTCTCCAGCACTGTAGCAGGTTTACCCATACTGCTGCCATTGGGGAAGACCCAACTCTTCCTGCAGCATAAGAGAGGGATTTCCTCAAGTGGCTCTTGGTATCCTGGGATAAGAAACATATTCAAGGATAAGACCAAGTCAGATGAATTTTTCTTTTTCAAGTTTGGGCCACACAGCATTTCCACACCTGGTGCTTATATTAATCATATTAATTTAATCCCATTTAGACTCATAAGTAAAAGGAAACAAGAATAAGACATCAAAATGCTTCTATCGCTGTCCTGCAGCTCAAACAGGCTCTTCTAAATTTGCTTTACACATCAATCCATGGCAAAATTTAATGCTACAGAAAAATAGAAAGCCTAGGAGCTATCAGCCTCTCCCAGGACAGCATCTCACTTACAAAGCAGGTCTCCAGAGGTCCTTTGAACCCTCCACATTCTCAACCCACCTCTCTTGGTGACTATTGGAGCAGCTTTCTTTTGCATACCTGCCCCTTCCTGGTCAGCATAGTACAGTTGCATTCTGCAAAGGCCACTAGGAAACGTTGAGTGCACGCAGGAAAAAAAGGAGGAAAAGAAAAATAGAATGAAACAATACTTCCCCTGTGATGTGTACTGTGTTTGCTCCCCAGGTCTCTAACATTTCCTTCTGCAAATATTCAGTTACACCATCATAAGGAACTTGCTCAGTCTCTGCCTGCACTGACCCCATCACTGCAGCTCAAAATTCAACCTTCAAACAACAACACCCTGAATTTTTAAGTCCTGGAGCCTCCTTTGAGAAAGTCTGCTCTGTGACCCACAGCACCTACACAGTAGGAAGGCTGAAATGGAGCTGCAGGCAGCAGTATGCTACGATTGTCATCAATATTAATTTTTTGGGGAGAATATGATTGATCTCATGAGGGCAATGAATTCATTTCTCCAGCTGAATGACAAACAAAAGGCAATACATGTGCTGCTGACATTTCTAAAGGCTACAAGGAGCAGCAACACAAGAAAATACTGCTAAGCATTAAAACCATGCTGCAAAAGGCAAAAAATCTGAAAAGCCTCCAAAATTTTCATTTTTGAGGACTTTCAATGCCAGGAAGTGGATGTCTTCATATTCTGAAATCCGCACTGACCTCAGCCCTGGGCTAGCTCACCTCTTTGCATTGAGAGGATGTAACCACTGAGTGTCTTTGGGCTGGGTTTCCCTCTTGCTCTGGCACTTCATGCCAGCAACTACAGAGTCATTGTACCTGTCAAGGAGGAAAAAAAGCTTATAGTGGGGAAAGCAGCCCCCTTCTGGGTAGTCACAACCCAGGGCTATTCAGCAGCACTGAAATGCAAGATGCATCTCCCTTGTGCAATGGGAGAGAAGGAAGACATAATAAGCCTGGAGAAAAGCATTTCCATCTTTCCATGACCTCAGGCCAGGGTTTCTGTGTGTGTGCAACCTCCCAAGAAGATAGAATTAAACAGCTTCTCTAAATTCCACACAGGAGCATGAGAGAGAGCAAGGAAGGTGGAGAAAGGCAAAATGCACTGACACTGCAGTTATATTTTCAGGAGAACAAGTATAGGGAAAACCTAGTCCATGGGAATGTTACTTCAGTGGAATCTGAGTTTTGTCATATCCTTCAGACAACTCAACTCATCATCCCTGTCTGGCTCAAATGCAACTAGCACAATTCCCTAAAGCAACACATTTTGGGATCCAGTAGCACATTTGTGCTCATCCAAAGAGGTTGGGTTCAAAACATCCACAGCCTGCCAGCTGAGCAGCAACACATACATCCTTTTCCCATTACCCGGATGCCTTCTTAAAAACAAGGGCTGGGAGTTATCTGTGCTTGAAGGAAGAGTGGGAAGACAGATATTTCTAAAGAGAACAAATCCAATTATTTGTATTAGAGTGAATTTGCATGGTTCTTACTGTCAAAATCAGTATTTTCTACAGATCTGAGCTTTGACTAAGCAAATTGCTAATAAATTTATGTAGATGGGGCCCAGGATGTTACTACAGTGGGAGGAAGGTAAGGTGGTTTCATTTTTTGCAACAGGACTAACCTCAGAAAAAAATATCTAGAAATTTGGACTCCTTACTCTGTCTCTAAGGTTGAAGATTTTAAATCAGTCTACTAGTTTAGGGTAGAAATATGTGTTTCTGGTTAATATCCATGCAACCTACACTTAGGCTTCATTCACCAAAAGCAGTGCATGAAAAATTGTAGTGCCTCCTTCATAATCAGGCATTAGAGGACTTATAAATGGTTGTCCCATGAACTGAGTGCATTAGTCCAGGTTTCTGAAATCTGTGCCTCTGTTTCCCCAGCCACGTTTATAACAGCCTCTCCCCACTTCGCACCACAGCTGTGTATCTTAATGTCTCTAAAGTGCTTAGAGATGCTGAGATGAAAGATAACATATGAGTGCAAAGTACAGATTAATTCCCTGAGCTCAAGAGCCAGTGGAGCTGATGGGGCTAAATGTATCACATACCCCTCACACAAAACTGGATTCTGAGCCTGTCTGAAATAGTAGCTACTTAAGCAACAGTTCCCTTGCAACAAGTAATTTTGGGGCTGGTTAGTTGGGCACATGGAGCTCCAGCAGGCAGGAAACACAGAAATGTATTATACTGCTATGAAAAATAGATGCTTTTCTAGAAGGTCTTAAACATGTTCCTGTGTGAAATTGGTAGTGGGATTTCAACTCTTTTCAGTTAGAGCTGTTCACGTTTTAGTAACCACCACACTAAGAACGTGGCCAAACATAATTTGAAAAGCTGCTTCCGTTTCTGTTCGTTTGGGGTTTTTTGAATTATTAAAAACCCAGTTTAAATAGAGCTAAGAAAACTTTAAATTGAGCAAGATGAGTTTTGGCATCCTTCCAACTAGAAGGCAAACCCCAAAATGTTACTGCAAATCCAACAGATGGGAGTTATTTTTCACTCTTTAAAATTTCATTCCTTTGCACTGAGATTAATGGTAATTAGCTTTTTATTTACATCTAAGACAAAAGGTAAAATTATGAAGAAAGGCAACTACAACCACAAATCACAAGCAAACAAAGGAAAAAAAAAATAATAGCAAACATTTCCTCTGAGAAGAAAGCATGTTTTTCTTGCCAAGCAGCATAATTGTTATATAGTTAAACAGCTCCACAGCATCCTGTTAGCATTAAGGATAAACATTTAGGTCACAGTTTTGCAAGCTTTTACACACAAGTTGATCAAATATCTAAGAATCATCCTCTGAACATCTGAAAGATCTCACATCCCTATAAATGGACAGCATCAGACCCGAGAGAGTCTATTTTCCACTTCACTTTTATTTCAGTCACGGAAGGGATTAAGCAAAACCGTGAGGAAAACAAACAACAACAAAAAAATTAAACTCAGCTTTTCCAGATAAAGAAAAAGGTATTAAAACTTAGTGTTCTGTTAGGGTTTTACTTTTTTTTTTCAAGTCCTCTTCTGATAACACCTTGTCTTAGTAAAGCTGAAGAGGCCTCTTAAGAATTTGTATAAGTGCGTGATTCATGTTGTATCTTTTCATTTCAGTTGAACAACAAAGCTGTCCAAGGAGCTGCATGTGGAGCTCACAACCAACATCTTACTGTGGTACTGCCAGGCTGCACCACAGAGCTCTGCAACTGCACCCAAACAACCCAGTACCTGTGGCCATGCTGGCTGAAGATCCAAAGTTGCAAGGGTTAAATAGCAAAGCTTTCCCAGCCATGCCTAAACAAGCTGTTAGCAATAAAAATTAAAAAAAAAGAAAAAAAAAAAGAAGAGTGAGCAGGCTTAAGGGCAGTCTCAGATGCTTCTGAACTGGCTGGAAATTTGGCCATGCCAGCTCAGAGATCCCAATACCCATGATGGACAGAGGATGGGAGTGCTAGACCATCCAGTTCTCCTTCCAGGCATAACAGGTCTCTTGATGTGGACACCTAGATAGAGCTGGGAAGAACTGGATTGCCCTATTCTGAGTGGGACTTCCAAGGTAATGGCTCATTGGCATCTCCCTGGTGTTTCCAGGAGAAGGAACCACCTACCACTTCTCCAATTCAGCCCAGGATACGTGGCAATCTCTTACTCTCTGCCACAAACAGAGCATTAAATTTAACACTTCCTTTTTGTTAACACATGTAAAAAGACTCCATAAGAATCAATGTAACCTTTTCATATAAATACGGAACTGACACATAACAAGACAGAGAGAGTAGAAAGAAAGAAATAAGGAAGAACAGCAAGAAGGTCCAAACACCAGGGACCTTGACCCCTCTCACTGCAAAAGTTAAGGACTGGGGAAAGTAAAGCTCTCACACTCTCTCCTTCCCTTTCCCTAACACTCTCAGATACTTCTATCCTTACCAATTATTCTTGCTGTAATTTTCTTTAAATTGTAATTGGATAATCACCAAGACTCAAGGGGCACCTGTTTCAGAGGAATTCCTGGGGATAGATCGCCATTTGATGAAACAGAGTTCTTACGTTATCGAAAGACTAACTAAAGATATGATTCTTCACTTGTAGTGGAAATCCTATTTTACAAGCAACTGTTTTTAGGGAACCCTATAACAAAATATATACAGTTGTATATTCATGTTCCTATCTTTTATTTTCTGTCAAATAAGACTCTGAATTTATGGGTATCATGTTCTGTGCATGTGTCTTATTGGGACCTCTGAGGCTGAACATAGTGAACACACTGGCCAAGATCAAAATTCCCAAAAGCACAGGCACCACTTGAAGTAAATTCCACAAATCACTTTCCTTCCTACACTCTTCACCGAGCATACCTCTGGCTTGGTCGTGTGCAAAAGCCCTACACATACCAACACTGTAGCTGAGAAATATAAGATTAGCCTCCTGCTCTGCAAAAACATTGGGGTGGGGGGAGTAATCCTAAAATACCTCCCAAAAGAAGCTGTTTTGTTCCAGTTTGGCAGTGACCGAATCTCAGCCGTCCATTTTGCTGATGGCAGAGCAGAATAAAGCAGGTACAAATCATGGGCCCTTGCACATGGGCTCCTGAGCTACCTACAGGGTGCAGAGCTAGTGTGGACAGGGAGTCAGCTCAGGCATGGCAAATCTGACAGCCAGCTTTGCCTTTCTTCTGCCTTTACATCTGTCCCACTTTGCACAGCCAGAGGAGCACCAGCTCTCATTCACTAGGTACAGAGATGCTACTGGCTGGGCTGCATCAGCCTGGCAGCACAGAGATGGCTCTTGGCTCTGCTTATGGGGGCAGTGAAATCCATGAATTGTGTTAAGAGAAAAGCTGGGGAAGAAGGAGAGCAGGCAACATCTGAATTCCAAGCTCCACTGTAGAGTGTTTCAGTTCCCAGATAACGTGGCGCTGTTCACAGATTTCAGCTCATACAGGCTTTTCCCATATATCTATTTTTATTCCCAAAGCACTCCCCGTTACTGTATGATGGAAAATAAAAAAGGACGTGAGTGCATTCATGTCCTGATATCATCTTCCTAACTGTCCACCCAGCTAATGCAACCTGCTCTCTGAGAGCCAAGCTGAGGCATCTCCTCTCCCACACCACCAGCCATAAAGGTTACCTCCACGGCAAGTTTTTACAGGTCAGAGTCTTGCCAAAATGGGAGGACACTTGACAAGAGTAGGAGACCCAGGACACATGGGGAAAGGAATATGAATCATGTCCTGTCAAAATAACCAACACACAAATCCAAACATGGCAATAAGAAGTCCTCCCAGTCTTACTTTTCCTGTCCATCATAATCCTGCATCCTTAACTGCTCCTATATAGAGAAAGTTCCCCGGGACAGCAACAACACTCTCTTTTCCTGGGAGTAGGTATGGTATATAGGTATTAGAGCTTAATCCTCTCTGCTTGTCCTCTCCGGTTCCTGTCCCTTCCTGCAGAGGCAGGCAATGGAGACAGAAAGCAGGACCCTTTCCAGCACCAAGCCTGCTCACTGGAGAGCCCTCAGGCTAGAATGATGCTCCCCATGCAAACAAGGGATGCCTTTCCTGCAAGGAACACAAGACAGCAAGTAAATCTTCCAGAGCTGCCAAAAGCAACCTGTTATAAATGACTGTCTAAGTTATGAAATATGGACTCTCCATAGTACACTTAATAAATAATACCCCACAGTCCTTCTAGGTACTGAAGTGTGAGTTCAGTGACAATTCTTCTTACCAAAAAGGACACAGTTAAAAATAGACTGTTAGGAAAATAATACTTTTTAATTACAAAGGAGATATCTTTTAAAAAAATATAAGGAGCTTGCTGCAATCTCCCAAATCCAGAAGTAGAAAGACTTTCCTAGGACAATAAAAAATTGAATGCATGGAACAAAAGCCATCATTTTATAAGAAAAAAAATCTGTAAAGAAAGGCAGAATTTTAACCAAGCATAATAACCAGCTATTCATGAAGCAGAGGTTAGGATGGAAGAAAGAGTGTGCGTGTGATAGTGCATTTATAATCCCGTTTACTGTAACATCCTAAGGCCCCGAGATCAGGATTCGGTTATGCCAAGCACTGTACACACCCCAAGAAATCAGCTCAGGCTGAGGAACAAGCACTGCCACTGTAACGAAGGGAAAGCAACAGTGGCACAGAAGAGGGACACCTGAAGCTGTGAAGCCCTGACAGTCTCCTTTTCCCCTCCTTTTTCTTTCAGAAAACAGTTGCCATCATCCGGTTTCCTCAAGATAACCCCCCAAAATGCTTCACGTAAGGGGGCATCTGTCCCCAACAAACACACAGCAAAGGCCATCTTACTGCCAGCATCTAACCGCTTCCAGTGGGTTTTCTTGGACATGTATCTTTCACTTCATTTCCCGGCTGCGGCTCAAAGCTGACCCCTTCCTCTCCCCGCTTCCATTTCTGAGATGCGTTTGACAGCAGAGGGGAGCAGGTATCAGAGGCTCACGCATTTGCAATACGGATGAAAATTAAAGTTGCATTCGTCAGTGCACGTAGAGCTCCAGCCAGGAATACCTAGGTTTCCGTGGCCCAAAGGAGCGAATTTAAGGAAAACCCTCCGCATTTCGGAGAGCGGAAGCATGGCCAGCCCGGCTGCAGGAGCGGCGGAGACACAGTACGCGGTCCCGCAGCTCGGCTCACCTCCCGCACACCGATGGGCTCCTTCCCGAAGGACCCCGGGGGTCCCCGCTCCCCCCGCACCAC
>VXBA01005476.1:773212-829418 GCA_013399895.1 Serilophus lunatus
CCCCCCGCCTCACCCCGCACCTCCCGCGCCAGGGCTAGGAAACGCCTCGGCTGACACAAACTTTCCCTTCGCGTGCGGGGAAGTTCAGGGGCGGGGCGGGGCGGGCTCCCTGTCCCTGCCCCTGTCTCTGCCCCCGCCTACAGGAACACCGGCGTCTTTGGCCGCCTCCACACACCGTGGTTCACCTGAGGACGCTGGGGGCGCGCAGCTGTGCCCCGCGCTCTCCTCTTCTTCTTCCTCCTCTTCTTCTCCTTCCTCTTCTTCTCCTTTCTCTTCTTCCTCGTCGCCGATCCGCGCCTCCCGGCTCCGCTCCGCCCTACCCGCCCCTTTGCCCGCGGCCGCGCTCCGTACGCGCACGGGGAGGGTGCCCTCGCCCCCGCTGGGTCACTCCTGGGAAGCGGATCCGAGCCGGCGGGCGCTGTGCAGAGGGAAGGCGGCCGTGCTGTCCCTCTATCTGTTAGCAGGGTCCGGCTGGAGGAGGCGGGGTGCGAGGCGGGGTGTGCGGGGCCACGGCTCCCTCTCCTGGCCGCAGCCGTCCTGCCGGCGGGAGCCGCCTGTATCCGGGGTCCGCCCGGAACCCTTGGCACCGGCCTGTTTGGGTGGACCGGGCTGGCGCTCACAGCCCTGCCGCTGCCGCAGCCCCTGCGCGCTCTGCGGGCCGCCTGCTCCCTAGGGAAGTAAAGTTGCACCTTCTCCCCTCTGGTGTGCTGGCATTCCCTCACCGGATTTTCCTCCCTGGGCTCATTGGGGCGAGCTGGCAACCTGGGTGCTGCGGTGCCACCTCGTCCCAAGAGAAGTGGCCCCTTTTTTTGCTGTGTCCCTGCCACACATGCAGCCCAGATGAGGCTGAAATGGTTCATGGATGATGAGTGGGCACCTGAAACAGACTGCAAGGGCAGTGTCAGTGAGGTTGTGGAGTGGAGTAAGAATCTCCAGACTTAGGCTACTACCTGCTCCTGAAGAATGTGGGCAGAGATAATAGTGCAGCCCCTAGTGCAGGAATGTCCTTGCCCTAGTATATGAGGAAATCTCAGGTTGGTCTGGAGTTTCTTCTATCCTGGCACTGAGTGGCCTGCCTTGATTGATGCTTTTATCACCTCTTGGCAGGCTGACAGCAAAGTGATATGGCTGGACAAAAAGCCTTTAGTGCTAAGAAGACTCTTGTCTATCAAAGTGCTGCAGCACTTCTTAGCTCTATTGGCTACAACACTTGGACCAAGTTCAGTACTTCAGTCATTATCCCCAGAAGGTAAATCCAAGAGACCATATTTCACCCCACCACATGAAGCTCCTCTGCAACAAACCTATTCTGAAGAGCAGAGTCTGGCCAGGGCATCTGACCCAACCTCTCATGGCCACTGCCAGCACTCACCTCCCCATCTTCTCTGCAAGGCTGTGTGAGGCACAACTGCACACATGACTGCTGTGAAAGGGAGTCCTTGCCATCATCAGCTCATGCCAGTTCACCAAGGTGGGCCCACCTGAAGTTCCCCACTCCCGAGGAAGAGTGGCTGCAGCCTGGCTGTGCCACAGGCTGTGAAGGAGCCGGATAGGAGGCCAATGCTGTTCCTGCAGCTCCAGCAGGAATAACTCTTCCACCTGCACTCTGTCCCTTTCCTTCACAGGGTTCTGGCACAGCAAAATTAGGCAGAAAGTTTCTTATCTCAGCAGCTTTTGTGTCCTGGTGGTTGAATGCCCTTGAAAATCTGCCTGCTTGGCTTGTGCTTAGAATCAGCTCTATTCAAGCCATCTCTAACCTAATTCTATCCAAATATTAAAGTAACTTGTTAAGGCGGAGCTCTGTGTAGACTAATTTACCCCACTCAGGACAGATAAGTCCATATTTTGCTACATGCTACCTGCACAGCTTCAGGACCTAAACTATCTTGCTTTACATGTCTGTATACTCGGCTGCGTTACCAAATATAGGCAAAACTGGAATAACAAGGTGCATTTTTGAGCTGTACTTTCCAACATACTTACTAAGAAATAACGCTTAAAAATGTCTGTGCGAGTAGCTCAGCTGCTCTGATGATTGTTACAAGAATTAAATAATAATAATAATGATCTCTTGTTCTACGTAATATCTGCCATCCATAGATACAGATCTGGGATAGGACATGTCACTATTCTTGTTTGGGAGGATCCAGGCATTGTTGCAATACTGGTAATGCAGGTTAACAGTCATCGACACATACACCCTGAGAAATTCATACCATTCCAAACTCCAAACCTGCCAGTGAAAATTAGGATCTTTAGGTCAGAGTCATTAATTTTCTCTGATTTTGACAAAAAGCCAGAATTCAACTTTAGACTTCTTGGAAATGCTCATGGAATAAGATTCAAGACCAAGTTTCCAGAGACTTTTTAAAAGCTACAGCTGATAGCAAAGCCCCAAACCACACCTGCTTATTGTGTTTTCATGGCGAAGGTTTCAAAACCATTTTGCCTATAGATTAAAAGGATCAGTAATTCCCTACTGTAAAATAACGGTAATATTGCTCACTTTGGCTCAGTGCTGTCATAAGGATATTTTTGTGCTGCTATTTTTTATCCCATCCTCTCTCCACACTTGTGCTTGCTATTTCTGTGCAGGTTAAAATGCAACACAGTTACACCCTAGAGTGAATTATACTACAGTTGGAAGAGCAATTCAGTAAATAGAAAATATTTTTTAAGCCCAAAAAGGCAGCACTGTTACACAATTTTGGGGCGGCAAGCAAAAAGTAGCATTACTAACTGAAACCACGGGGGGGACTTAAATAGCAGAGGAATGTCTTTGTGTTTAGCCAGGACACTGGAGCTTCTGGCATTACAGCTGCTGTGAAAATATTCCACAGAACTTCAGTAACAAGTGGCCAAAGGCCTTGGTTTGCTGCTGTTCTATTCCTGTTAGGCAATTTAGAGCTAGAAACACAGGGGGAGCCTGGATCACAGAGGCCACTTCTCTGTTGTGCCAGGAACAATGTTTTCATAAAAGGACCATCCTCTTACTTGAAACAAGTTTGTGTTTTCTGCCTTTTACTCCTTCTGTGAGATTCTCCCAGGCTGTCAATGTTCCTCATGGTCAGGAACCTTCACGTGCATGTTCTGGCACCAACTCCAGCTTTCATTTCACTGATTGTTTTGCTCACCACTCCTTACTAAGATATTTTTATGGAGATCTTGTCTCCTTTTCCCCCCTGAGCCATACAGGAGTGGCTTTGTAATCTCCTTTCCTAAATATCTCTCAGTTCACCTCAAACCTCTTCCCTACTTCTGTTCTGGTTTCAATTAATCTTAAAGTGCATATGTATAACCCAATGTAGTTAGACTATTCAATGGGAGGTGATCCCACTGATGCTTCATACAATGGCATTAAAGTCTCACTGAAATATCTCACCTGGTAATCTCAAAATTGTATTTATCTTCCTGCAAATAAGTTGTAGTAGTGACCTCTTACTTCTCCTCCATTTTTGCTTGCAGTGCAAAGCTCCCAAGCTCAATCAGAAACTTGTTACTATACTCTTGTCAGTTCCCAATTTCCTTGTTTTTGTCCCAACTCTCACCTTGCACATAGCTTTCTGATTTGTTTGTTCTTAACCAGCATTTTTGATACTGGGAGATCAAGGTAGTTTCATAACCTCTAAAAGACATGTTCTTGATTTTTACTTTACTCACACCCACCTAACCCATTTTTCCTTCTTCCTAGTTCAGGAAACAAGCCCTAGACTACATATAATTATAGTCTGTGTAGTTATAAATGAACGTGCCTTCTGTGTTTCACACCTACGTTTTAACTGGCATAGAGAGGAGCACGCCTGATAACCTAACATACAGGACACAGGAGAAACAGGAGAATGACAGACATTTCTGACGTAGCAGCACATGGACCTCCCATCTGCTTCAGTCAAAGGAGCTAAGGTTACCCACACATGGGTGTAAAGGCTGAATATTTTCTGCTGAGACCATTTTTCAGCAAAGAACTTGTGCCTGGCTGAACAGTCAGGCATGGCTTTCATACAGGTATGAACTGCTCGTTCACCAAAATGCACAAGGATTTGCAATTGTGTTTGTGTTTGGTGACTTTGACAAACATAGATTATGTATTCTTTGCCATATTGACTCTGTACCCAGTGAGGCAAGTCGTGTGAACTTCTGTAAAAACCCTGCACATTTAGGAGGATTAGAAGCACAGCTTTGTTATGAGTTCATCTATGTTTATTCCTGAGGATGTATCAAGTAGCTGTTGTCCATGTTAATGTGCTAAATATCATTAGTGTCTCTTCCTCTGTGTTACACAGTGGTAGGACTGCTAATGCAAATGATTCTTAAATGGAAATTTGACCTTACACGACTTGCATTTAAGTCCATTCAAATCTCTGTCACACATGTTTTGATACAGCCTGAGGCTGGAGATATTTCCAGTCCTATGAGTCTGTGTTTCATACAAGCTAAAGCTATTTCAAACCAGTGATGGAGAGGAATATCTTCTAATCCTCCTAAAGGCTTTGAATTTTGGCATGTATCTGACCCACAAGTACACACATGTTGGACATGGTTTGTGTTTAGGATGCCTAACCTTCTGCACAATGTATTCAAATACAACAAACTGGTATAAATTGCCTGACCATGGAGGTTGCAGAAACACTTAAACTGGGTTGGCATTTCAGTTGGGCAAGACTAGCATCTGTCTCAGTAAGTCTTTGAAGAAAGCAACTAGCCTGGCTATTAATTAAGCTGCGTCTTACCTCACTTGCTAAGGGATGCCAGTGAGAAGTGGCGGGCTGTCAGCAGATTAATAAAGCTAGATAGGCTGAATACAGCTTTGGTCATCAAAGCACTTCTCTTCTGCTGGGTATTTCTACACAGAGTGGTCTCTGGAGATGATTTTAGACACCTGGCTTCTCTGGCTGATGGTTTGCTGACACTACTGCAAAAGGGAAAAGGCACTGAAGTAATATACTGTTTTTCATGGGTAAATGGAGACAACTAAAAGACTTAAGAACACAAGAAATGCCTTAATACATCATATTTTTATCATACCTATTTGAAAAAGCTCTCCCTATCTTGACATAAATTTAAACAGATGTTTTGATGCTTTAATAGTTTTTCAATAGTCTTTTTATCTGAACAAAACCCAACTTTTTGGGGTAAATGTCTGATGATGAGCTGCAATTGTTGTGAAAAAAAGAGAACATCATATATGGTGAACAAAAAAAATTCCATTAGCACATTCAAAAATCTTATTATTATAATCAGTAACAGTTTATCTTCCCCGTGAAGATGCAAGATCATTCTGCAGAATGGCTTTTAAAATCTTTGATTTCCATTCAGCAGTGATGAAGCAAGATTAACTTTTAGATTCTGGGTTTATCTGTGCATAAGTTAAGGTTTTCCTGAGGAAAACAATTCTTTTGTATAACTCTAAAAGGTCACACAACCAATAGAAGACTTTAGGACAACCTCAAGAAACTGCAAAAACCCTTACACAGTCCCTGGAAAGGGCAGCTGCAGATTATCAAGACCTTGATGTAGGGAGATGCTGTTGCTTGCCAAAATTGGGAATTCCTCCATAAAAGGCTGGCATATTTTAACCAGAGGGCAGAGCCCTCTGCTTCTGTTAATTAGCAGTGCTGATGGAGCTGTAGGAGTTCACACTAGTGAAGGTTTTTGGCAAACCTGATTGTTGTGGTTAGGCAGAATACCCATCTGCACAAAAAGCGGTTGTTGGGATCCTTGCAGCTCATTTCCCAGGTCAGTGTGTTCCCAGGCATTTGAAAGTTCCTTTCTTTTAATAGCTGCTATCCATCTTTGTAAAAATGAACATAGCAGATGAAGCAAAATGGCCAGTTTTGCTCTAACTCCATTGACCTCACTGGATTTACATTAGAGAAGATTCTGGAGTAATAAATTTGCATTTGCACAGGTATTAGGAATGTGCTGTAGTTCCTCCCACCCCGACTGGTATTGATTTCCCAAGTGCCAGATCAGCTCAATGCAGCCCCGTGCCACTGCTCCGGACCTGCTCTGGTGTCAGGAGCAGGGGGACATGCTGACCTTCTGGCACTGTGTCAACAGCAGTAGTGCTGCTCAGATGTGGGTTGCTTCTGCTAAAGGTCCACCCAGCTCCTTCATTGTTACCTCCTGAAGTGCCAGGGAGGAAAGTTTCTGGAGCAGCCTGCTGGCAGATGTAGGAAGGGTAAAATAGCCTAACAGACTGATCAGTTTTTAAATGGAAATCCGTATGATTGTGAATGTCATCATGATTCTGTGAAAGCAAAGGGCAAGACCCAGGGATGCTCCTGGTAACTTCCAGTCATGGATTTCCACATCTATCTTCAAGTGAAAATCAGAAGCCCTTTGAGCTATTTTCTTCCCTGTAGCAGAAAAGGCATTGAGCCAAAATTTGCAAAGGTGCAAAAAATATTATTAGCCTCCTAGAATATAACAAGCTTGGTCAAAGGTTGTTGAAGGAATGGGTGAGCCAAAGGGATATTTCATTAATTGCAGATGGTGTTCACAGAGTAATTGTAAAGGCCATCAGAGGAAGTATTCAATTTGTATGAAGAATGATGAAAGGATGCTGCCTGCATGCATGGCTACAAACCTACAGCTCTCACAGCTGTGGGCACCTTGAGGAAAACACTTTGGTTAGGGCAGTTAATTACTGCTACATAATTTGACAAAAAAAGACTGAATTAAGTCAACAGAAATTGGATAGGTATATAGGCAGCCTTGAGACACAAGCCACACTTGTGGAAACCTTTTTTTTTTTTTTGAAGCAGATCACCCACCTGCCTCTTCCTTATGAAATGAAAGATCTTAAAGATCACTGAAGAGGAGGGAATCAAGAGCAACACATTTGTTAGCAAGTCATAAATTTGCAGGAAGAAAGCGAGGGGAGCAGAAAAAGAATGAACCTGAATTTCACAAGGGCGAGAGGCACCCTCAAACACCAGCAGTTGCTTGGCTCCTGGCAGAGAGCCATCGACTGGGAGATGCAAAGTCGCAGAGCAGTATCTGACAATGAAGTTCACAAGTCTTTAACCAGCAATGTAAAGATGTTCTCAGCAGGCTGCAAGTGAAACAACCTCCCAGGTTTAACACTTAGTCTTCATGATATGCTAGAGAAAACTTTTGAAGAGAGTAATTGGCCAAAAGGAAATGAACAATAAACCCTATGATGGAAGTCAATGCTCCTGGGAACTTTTAATTTTTTTTTCTCAGTTAAAATTCTCTGTGTTACTATTTCTCTGTGTATAGCATGGATGAAAGATCCTGAGTGGACCAAAGTCGTCTGCCCATCCTTAGAAGAATGAAGTTAGAGGACATTTCAAATCAAGGTTGCTCATCCTGGTAAACATAAAATCTTCATATGATCTGAAACAAAAGGTGTCCTTTCATATTTGAGCCACTCAACTTTTTTTAAAACCACTTAAAATACTTCAGATTTGCATTTTTTTCTCTAAGATTTGACTTCTATTTCAAGCACATTAAAATTCTCCCCTCCACCCCTTTTTAGTCAAAACTCTTCACTGAATTCTTCTTCAGTTTATAAATAGTTTTGGTCCCTCTAAACCATCATTTTTATGACTTTCATATTTCTGGGAAAAAAGGCGCTGCTATTATTAGTCATCCAGAGTCTTAAAGACATTACCCAAAGTATTGTCAAACAACTTCTGTTCCACTATTACTGGGACGACACTCTATTAAATGGATGTTTTTTTCTTTGACCGGTCGTTTCAGACAGGTTTCTCAACCCTCAGTTGTGCAATCAGTTAGCAAGTTATTACAAGGTTGGAAAACACCCTCAGAGGTAATTTCCAGTTTTTTCTCATGTGTTTGTGTGCTCCCAGTAGCTTTTTGACTGAGCTCAAGCCACCACATGCAGGTTCACCAAGAATGACGCCTGTCCATAGGATGGGGAATAGGTGTGAGACCCCACCCTAATGAATAAGCAGAAAGGAACAAGTCAGGTACCTGGTGGTAGAGTATAACAAAGGAGATTTAACGTTTCAGGTACAAATGTGGGCTTATGAGGAGGAAGCTGTTTGTAAATAAGCTGTGACTCCCCATCACTTTTTAGATGTATCTGTGTGCAATGTCTGGCTGGTGTTTCCTTTCAGCTCCAGTCTTCTGCTCTTGCCACACTTGAGATATAATTACGGCCTGTGTTACCTGTACTTAAGTCAGGATTAGAGTATAATTTTTAGGATATCCAAGATCTAAATGAAAACTCTCCCTTGAAACGGGTGATAGAAGAAATTATAATAGAAAACAAGCATTACCTAGCAAGCCAGTTAAATAACTTAAAATCTAGACTTCCTTGTGAAATGAAATATGGGGCTACAACTCTTCCCTTCTGTTGAACACTCTTCTTTGCTGGTAAAAAGATATCTCCCTAGGCTTTTTATCCGGTGAAATTACCTAACCTATCATTTTCAGGCATGGAATTTTTCTGCTCACACATGCTGTCAGTTGTTCTGTGGGGTTATTTCTCATGCAAACCAAAATAGTTTCTGATTTAAAATGTTCCTCAACCTGACTGTTCACATGATAAATGACATAATGGAGTCGCATTCGTTAGCACCAGAAGAAAACTCCAAAATAGAAGCAGACAATTACTAAACATTTTGTAATTATCTTTTCTTTCCTGACCAGCTGAACGGTGAAGAAAGCAGTAATGTGTAGAGCTCATGATTAGAGTTGGTCATTCAGGCAAGAAAAAATATTGGATTCTAGAGTGTTTCATCAATCAGAATGTGGAGGAATCTGGCTTCAGCTGATGGGACCAATACGGTGGTGGATCTTGATTGTTTTCCCAGTGTTGACTCCCTTTTTATATTTTTAATGTGTCTCCAAAAGCACTTCATGCAGCTGTCTCTGGCCTATTTTCTTCTGTCTTGCATTAATAACTAATTCCATTGCTTTTGGTATGCCCTTGACCTTCAGCCATGTCTAACACCTTGATATAAATCTTTGGATGTGTCACACTATATATTCCATTATACATGTTTGAATACTATATGGAGGTGTTCACATGTAGGCATGTCCTCAAAAGAATTGCAAGAGTCTTTCTCAGACCCTTTTTAGTACTTCTTTGGAGCTCATTAGTCCATTATATGGCAACATAATAGTCTTATTCTGAGGCACACCATTACTTCAATTACAGAATGATCATAATTAGACTCTGCTCATTAGGACTTCATTGCTTCATCTACATATGGGAACCTGTATAAATCTTAATTAAAAGAAGAAGAATTGCCTGTTGTTTAAACATGAGTTTAACTTTAAATATGATTCTATAAATTAAGGACAAGCTTAAGTGCTCTTTTACATACAGCAGGGTTAACACTTATTAATTACTTACCCAAACAAAATAAGCGTTCCAGATGTTCAAGGCAAAACAGCTCATAGACGTTGCATCTGTTTGTGAATGAATTCATGTGATTTGAACTCTGATTCTGGGTTTACACCTCTGCTCTGTGTATCTCGGGTCCAGTCCCCAAGAGTCATGGTTAACTCAGAAATGTTAACTGTGGGACTATTTGTTGGGGATGCAAGGAAGGCTCAGGGGAGTTCCTGCTTCATGTACTGATGAGTCCCTTCTGCTGGCTGCTAAAGCCACGTCCTGCCTTGTGGTAGAGGGGCAGAGAGTTTGGGGTTTTTTAGATTAAATGTTAAAAAGAAATTCTTTACTCTGAGGGTGTTGAGGCACTGGAACAGGTTGCCCAGAGAAGCTGTGGATGCCACATCTCCAGAAGCACTCAAAGCCAGACTAGATGGGACTTTGGGCAACCTGATCTAGTGAAAGGTGTCCCTGCATATCTCAGGGGGGCTGGAACTAAATGAGTTTTACAGTCCCTTCCAACCAAAATCATTCTAGGATTCTTAATACGTCATTCTGGTAAACATTTTGTTTGTTGAATGAAAAATCAGTTTCTTTCAATGCAAAACAAAACCTGTCACTAGGGAATATCTTGAAGGGAAGAGTCTCAAGTTTAACAATTATTTGTTCAAAATATTCAGCATGTATTTACAAAGAATGAGTCACGACTCAGCAATTGCAATGCAGGGTGAGGTTTTGTCCTTCCCAAAAGTGTTTAAGGCAGGTATTATCATTAGTTTAACTCCCAATAATCCCCAACAAGGAAGTGTTTGGCATTGTGAAGTTTTGTGGGTCTGTGGAACAGGGTCTCTAAACAACCATGGCATAAGTCCTTGCCTGGGCTTGTTCTATATATTGAAAAAACAAACGTAGTGGATTGCTAGAGACTTACCTAAAGCGGCAGTAGGGGCATCCAGTGTAGCAGAGCTGGTGAATCCTGCAGGATTCCTGCATGCCTGCCTGCAGAGGAGGGGAGCTGCTGCAAGTACCCAGGGAGCAGCTCCCCATATTTCTCTCCTGCTGTGGCCAGGTGTTCTTGTACTTCTGAAAGTAGCCAGGAAAGTCCTTTGCATTTCAGTTATACATCCAAAGGGCATGTACTTTTGTTATTACTGCTGGTAGCATCTGTTATCTCTTCTTGGACAATTCTCTGGGAATGAGGTAAATAAAATATAGTGGTAATATAGATAAAATCAACTACTACTAGTTTCTGTAACAAAATAAGGAACACTTCAGCCCTGCATTTAACAAAAGAGAGAAGGTTTAATATGCAAAGCAATAATTCACAAGGCGTCTGTTCTTCTCTTTCTACTAACCCTTAAGATTAACCTAGAGAAATATGGAAGATCAGTCCTTTTCCCCTCCCATTACAGTGTCCAGGGCCTTACCTTGTGAAGTGCTACCAAGTAAAGACAGCTCTGTCTTACATTCTTTTGTAGCAAGGTGTGGATTAAAGATACAAGCAGAGCTAATAACATTCAGTAAATACCAGTGCTTTGAAACATTTAAATTCCAGAAGCAGGAAGAGCAATGATTGATTAAATCTTCAGTGTTCAAGATCAGAAATAAATTCAGGGGGATGCTGCAAAAGGCCAGGAAAAAGCAGGAAATATTGATTGAAAGTCACTTCAAATGTTAGGGACTATCTCATCCTCCCAATGTCCAGGGAAAATATTTAATTTTTTAATAACTTTCTTTTTTAAAATCAGTCAGTATCACTAAACTCCTCCTGGTAGACACTATTCTAATCTTCACAATTTTTATATGCTCAGCAGATTATGCAATATGAGATCAAATATTATTGCTCAAGGATTTGTGCCTTGTGGTTTAAAGATGGAGCACACTAGTGGAAATGCTGAGGCAGAAGTGGGAGTGCCTGTGTCCACTCTTCTGGTGGCATGAGCAGGAAATGACAGGGCAAGCAGAGCTGCTCACTCATGGCCCACCTGCCCAGTTGTCAGACATGTGAGCTTGCCTGGGAGGACTGGGAATTTTTTGGCCTTGAAGATGAATCAAAAAAGTGTAAAGATTTTTCTAAGCCCTCTTAAAATCAAATTTGAGGAGTTTTACTTTTTTTTTTTTTTATGAGTACTCCTCATCCCTGTTTTGTGTTAGTGCAATACACACTCAGTTTTTTAGAAGCCTCATGCAAGGGTTGAATTGCTCAGGTCTTGAGAACAGTATAATAAAATTAAAATTCATGGAATTGCAAATATGAAAATCAATCAGCTTTTTTATTTCCTTACTTTTTGAAAATATCTCTTTTACTACCTGTTTAGGCAAAATTATTTACTATGATCCACATTAATTTCTTGGGGGTTTTCAAAAAATTATTGTCTTGTTAAGAACAGGAAAGACTCTCTATCTATGCAGTCTATTTCTGCATACAAATGGTTGTTTTTAGCTACAATTTTCTAACTCTCAAGGGAATTAATGAGTAAAGAAGAGCTCTTCACAATGCATGCATGTATGTGTATATGTCTGTATATAGATTTTATATTGCTTTTTTATTATTTATATCACAGGAGCTTGTTCAAAATATTGTTCTATCTTTTTCTTTGAAAATATTCATCTAGAAAAATTGCTGACCTGTCTATCTGCTTTGTCTCTCTCAGTGCCAGCTTATGTCCCTTTATGTGACCCCACAGTGGGTTCCGTGCAATGCCCCAGCCTGTGCCATGCCTGTGCCACAGGAGCTGAAGGGCTGATTCATTCTTGTGGTTCCCCTTACTGGTATATCTGAGAGCTGCTGTACAGTACCAGGTAAGTCCCTCGCAGTGATGGCAATGAGGAGAGGTACTCTGAGAAACGTGGGATGCAGCGCATGGAGCAGACCCTTCTGTGTGCTGCACTGCACCATGCTGCCCTGAGGAAAGCCTCCATCACTCCCCAGTGAGCTGGGACCTGAGATTTCAGCATCCTGCTGGCAATGTCAGCCTTCTGAGGCAGAAAAGCACAGCAGGCTCTTTTGATTAAAAATAGGTCAAGATTTAATTGAAATGAAGAAACATTTTTGGTTTTGCAGAAATCTGAACCAGCATTGAGCCTTCTCCCCTCTCCCCTNTATTTGAAAGACATGCAAAATTTCTGGATTTCTGGAGTCGGTGGTGATCCAACAATGTAATAAAGCTCTCCCCTCTCTGACCTCTCCCCCAAAATCATTCCTGAAGTTTTATTCATCATTTCACACATCACTAAGTAAATATCCCCCTTCCCATCACTAGCCTGATGGAGACTTAGTACATTACTATGTAAAGCAGAACGATCATTATATGAAATGCAATACACAGGCAATTTCAGTATCCTTGAGGAATCTCTGCCAGGAGCATGGAAAGCAGTTCAATTTCAAGAGTAATGAGATTAATTTGCGAGTCACTTCTATTGAACCTTTTGTGATTTTGCTTTTCTCTCCAAGAGTTACAAGTCCTGACTAATAAACAGTGTTATTACATATGAGAACATTTCCATGTCTCAGTGTACAGTATGGCTAGAGAGGGCAGATTTCAGCTTGATTTTTGTAATATTTTCCAATTAGATGGCCAGATATTAGCGTTCAAAATTCCTGTTTGGCAGAGGTTTGCAATCATGGCTCTTAGCAACTGAAGTAACATTAAACTGATAAATGATTCTCTAAAAAAAAAGAATCAAGAACTTCAGCAGAGTGATTAATTTTTGATGCCCTTTTAGGAAAGATTTACTGGATGTGATGAGCATTTGCTATCTGCCAAGTGCAGTTCTTCATCACCTGAGTACATAAGCTTTGAGAAACTCTTTTCTGATGAAGTGCAGAGTAGATCAATTTACCCTTCCCAGCTGATAAGGAAAGATTTACCCCTTTTCTAAAGCTTTTCCTTTTACTCTGGCTGCAGTCCTGGGGAGTCCTGATCAGCCTGGGACAAGGCAAAGCTGTCACTCGAGGCACAGGCCAGCCATCAGGCACTGGGACATGGTCTCCTGATGTCCCAGCCCTGATGTTATGGACTAACTCTCTCCAGCACCTATTTCTACCATGGTGTACTACTTCTCTTCATGCACAAGAAACTAAACTTATAAACAAAGCCAAACCCTGTTTTACCATTCCTTCTCTGTCCTTTTCTCCTTAGTTTAATTCAAACCAGAGATTTAATCCAGCAGGTGGGATGTTGAAAGCAAGCCTATTAATTTCTTGATGATGAAAAGGAGCCTTCTCCCTCCACTCTAGAGGGACAGGCAGCATGTCCTGCCTCTTAGAAGTTGGTCCTCCATGTAGGCTTTCATGTCAGGTAATGCTGAGACAGACCTATGAGTGGTGCAGGCAGTAGAAATAAGGTCTGGGGTGGATCTTGTGCACATTGAAGTGATACTGTGCTATGATCCCAAGCCCACTCTGGGAGCCTGCCTTTGCATACCCAGAGAAAGAGATCAGTGCTCAGGTCGAGGCAAGGCTACAGCACTTTTTCTTGACAGAGCTCCTCAGCCATTTCCATGTCTTTCTTCTGGACTATCCTGACATGTGCCACTGCCCCAGTGTGATTGCCAACTCCTTCACAGTGAATTAGCTAGTAAGAACCTACTTGTTTTGCACTCTGCAGTTCCCTTTTCCTTTCCACTGATTGCAGGACATTACAGTCAATCCTTCTGACACGTGCACTTCATCAGTTTGTCACAGGAAGATGGGTCAATGGGTGAGTTCCTAATAAACAGTAAACTGGAAATTGGAGTTGCTCTGCTGAGCACAGTTCTGGTGTCCTGGCTTCCACTACAGCCAGAGGAAAGTAAGAGAGTAACTATGAGTTGTATCTCTTCTGCATCTCTGTTAGTGTGAATCTAGTTCATGCATCATAACAGAAAGGCTTTCAAAAAATTAATTTATTGTTCTGCAAATCCTCCTTTTCCATAGTGATGTACTATTTCTTTTGGAATTATATTTGGCTGTTGTTCTCAATAATTTCCAACAGCCTTGTATTTCATGGAGCATTTATATATTCACTG
Source organism: Serilophus lunatus (assembly GCA_013399895.1). Lineage (NCBI taxonomy): Eukaryota > Metazoa > Chordata > Aves > Passeriformes > Eurylaimidae > Serilophus > Serilophus lunatus. The sequence goes on from VXBA01005476.1 coordinate 787,554, forward strand.
TAAAATCCTTTGATGGGCTTTAAAGGTTGCATTAAAGGATTTGACACCCATGAACTACCTGGCATATGGCTGACAGCGCCTTCTAGCTTCACTGCCTTCTGTTGCTGCTATCAAGAAAAATCTTGCCCAGAGAATATTTCCAATTTACCTTGATGTTAGTAGTCATTATCAAAGTATCTTCAGGATCTTCATCTCTGATAAAGACTAAAACAACTCCAGGCTGGCCTTCATCAAATCAACAAATCTATTCCCATGAGATTCAACAGTCCTCAGGTGTGCTCCAACCTTTTTACCTGAAGCTAAAGGTGCTACAGATAGAAGCAGACACCTTCAGGTTAGTTTTCCCATCTCTGGGTGAACTAGTCCATCCTTAGGGTAAGTGGGCTACCTGTTCTCCTGGACAATGTAGAGCTGAACTTTACGACATATTCTCCACTTCCCATTTTAACAGGGTTTGTAACAGGACATATCCCATAGACCAGTCAACAGGTCATTTGCTCCTGGGAGTCTCCTCTTGCCTCTCATGACAGTCCTCTGTGCGCTCTCCCTGCTATGAACGATGTCTTACATTTTACAATGTCTGTACAGAATAATTGATTTCCATGGAGTCTCTGCAGCCCAAACCAGCTTTGGGGTTTGAAAACAGTCTTTTTTGCATTATTTGCCCAACAGTCTGCAAAATGGCAGACTATGGGTCATAAAAGAGGTACAGGAAGTTTAGTTGAACCATTGATTTTAGCAGAGTGGATTGGTTTCAGTGGAACATTCCTACTGCTCTGTTGATTTTCAGAAAATTACTTAACAATATTTCCTAGACTTCTTGTGAGTGCCAAGAAAACAGCTGTTTTGTCACGGGGCACATAAGAGTTTGTGGTTCCCTTTCACTTCTAATGTCACCACCAGTGACATCTGTATATACCATTGTGTTTCCCTTGCTCCATGATGTCCTCCACCTCTTCAAGCAGGCAGGAGCTCTGCCACTACTAGGTGTGATGCTGGAACTTACCTTCCTTCAAGGAAGATTTCCAAGAAAGTAATTCTAGATTTAGACCTTAAGAGGCAACTTGAAAACAGCTTTCCCTGCAGATGAAAACTTAGGGCAGAGTGTCTCTTATATAGCTGCTTGGACAATTCTCCATCTTGGCATTAACGGTGATGGGTAATTTAGATTCTGTAGCAACCTGAGATAGAGGGATTTACAGAGTTATCAGTCTAACCACTTACAGGTGTCTTTGCTTTAACTGAATTTAGTGCTGCAGAAAAAAATGAGCTTGATGAAGTAAAGCCCTTCTCCACCTGCCATGAGAATAAAGGTCCAGCTGAGGCAGGACCAGCACACTTTGCCTTCGTTGCCAGTGCAGGCAGTATCCACAGGTGGGATGCTGTCTGGACATGCTGTCACAGCCTGTGCAGAGCAGGAGGGAGGTTTGCTCCCTTGTGGTGCTCATTCCAGGGCTTGAGCTGAATGGCAAAGTCTTGTGAAGCAGACCAAAGGTAGTTTATAGACCATCTGACAAGCCTATATGTGAAGTATATTTGTATGCTTTACCTAATCAACTCAAGAAGCAGGGCAGCATGATAATATGAACTGATGCATGGATGCATGGACTGATGTCCATTCATCTCATTCCTCTAGCTCCACAAACTGCTGGTCACTTTTAGCCTGATTTCAATTATCTCAAAGCTAATGGTGACTTCCTACAATTTTGGAAAAAGAATAGATGGCAAGTAGAAAAGAAAGAACTGTCGATGCTCGCCCGAGGAGGAGGACACAACAAATACAACAACATTAGGACAATATAAGTCTGAGACTGTCAGATTGAGACCTCAAGTGGGAAAGGACCATCTCCCTAAGCAGAATCAACTTCTCAGCTTTACCCAGTACATCAGAAATGCCGTTCTCCTGCTGCCTCACTCAAAGCCTGGCCACCCTCTTGTTTTACTCCCTGTGTTGGCAGGAGATTTGTGAGTACATCACCATGTGCCATTTCAAGCTTCATTTGAATAAGCGTCCCATATAACAGACTTTTATAGCTCTCTTCTGTGAATTCGAAATTAACGGCAACAATTAAAATGTTCCAAAGTTTTATGTAAATAACTAATTGGCATTTGAGAAGGAATAGTAAATTCACAGATGGTCGTTCTCCACTCAGGACCCACTCTGCCCCAGTGTTGGGCCCCTGGTGCAACACCCTGCCCGGCAAGAGTGGACTGCCCAGATTTCACCCCAAGGATAACCCAGCACCATCCACCCTGCCTACAGGCAATGGGAACTCTTCATTTGGTAGGATTAGGCCCATTCTTTCTGTCCCTGACACCAGGGCTTGCAAGAATAAGAAGATCATGGGAGTGTGGATGAGAACATCAAGGAGAAAGAGGTTTGTGCACAGGAGATAAGGTAGATGTCTGAGCTATAGTTTTCAGTGTTTGCACTGGTGTTGCTCTAAAGATATTCCTCTAGAAAGCTTTCCTCATGGATACCTTTTAGGAGTGGAAGCTACTACACTTAACAACATAGCTGAACCTCAGCACTCCTGGATTCCAATCCCAGCACTCCCACCAAGACTCTGGAAGACTCAGTCCTGGCACACAAACCACATGCCCAAGCATCACAAGCATCTCTCATAGGATTAGAGCTCATTTATATCTGTAGCACACTGGAGAGACTTGGAAGAGGTGGCACAGGAGTAATGCCTTGTAGGAATAGGGAGATTTTAAAAAAATAGATCCACATCTAATGCTGATTGCCATCCAGGTGAAAGTGAGAAGAATGTCCCTTGTCTGACATTCAGACTCTCATATGTACCAAAAGCCTTATGTTTATACTGCCCATCTAAGTGCTGTTTCAGCATAAAAATGACCCCTGCAAATACAAGGAAAGAATTGGCCACTTAGAAGTTGTTTGCTTTAGAAGAGGGAGACTGTCACGAAAGCAAATGGGGAGACAGGTCATTTTCCCTTCCTACTGAATAGGTCCTACACAATTACCCTCACCTGTTTTAAGGGCAGTTCTGAGTGTTTGCAATTTTTGCTTCCAGAACTGCAAAGACCTGTGTGAGATGGAGGGGTTATAAAATCCTGCTTCGGGATAAGGTAAGGTTTCCCAGTGAATTTGAGCAGGTTTCTAGGGAGGGGAGATGAGCTTGGGAAGATTCATATTGTTAGGACAATGCTGTATGGCCAGAAGGAAATTGAGGGAGCAGAAGCAAGAGTCGGTGGAGAAATCAGTGTGAGTTAAAAGAAAGATGTATGCAGAGCCTGGCTGTTTGTGTTGAAATTATAAACAGGAGTATGTTGTTCAGATATATTACTGGTGAACGTGTAAAAGTGGGAGATTAAGTAAAACGGTAAAGCTGTTGAGGGGGAGAAGAGGCTATGCTAAGCATTCCCTGTCTGCCCTGGAAGCAACCCCCATATCTCTCTCTGTTTATATGTGCAGCAAAATCCCACAGAGCAAGGAGGAAGATGAAAGCTCTCCATCTGGTCTTGCAGACATTGTTTCTCATCCCAGCACAAGGCTGGAGAGGAGGTGAGCTGAGCTGAGTGGCTGGAGGGCAGCCTGGCTGTGCTACAGGGCTGGAGGGGTGGCTGATGTGCAGGGGAGGGAAATACATAGAAGCCCCATTGTCTCATCTCTACCCTGATCCCATCTATGCTGCTGCAGCAGGCTTGGGGAGCACAAGGCAGGTGGGTACAGCATCTCACCCCAAGCATAGGCTCACTGTCTTCCCAGGGAAGCATTTCACTTTTTTATCTGTCACAAGAGGAAAGCTGGAGAGCAGCCTGATGATGCCATGTTTCTTGACTCCATCAGCCCTTGTTAATTCTGGACATACAGGTGTGCAGCTGAAGCCTGTTCTGAAGACTGCCTGCAAGAAATAAGGGTCTGAAATCAATGCCCTTCTCTGCACGGAGCCTGGATGGGCTGGGGGTGCCTGGCAGGGGACAGGTTGCACCTGAGGCCCTCAACAATTCAAAGTAAACCCAGAAAAGACAACTGGCAAGAATTCAAGATTTGAGGTAGGGTGGTAAGCAGTCAACTAGGGTAAGAGTCAATAGGTATTTGGATAGTCTGAGGAAGCCTTAGGCTGAAATATTAGCAGATGTCTTCACTTAAGGTTACAGAATATGAAGCCTTTGGTGCCTGGAGTCTGGGTGTTGCAGGAAGCACCAGAAAACACGTACACATCCCTGTGCCCATGTGCTCCCTCTCACAGAGCTAACCCTTGGACCATGAAGCTTCTTTGTGACGTAGTATGTGTGCCAGCTGATATAGCTACTGGCAGAGTGATGTATTTCAGCACTCGTTGCTAAATGGTTGTGCCTGGAAAATTGACTAGAAAATGTGTTTCAGGATATGCCAGATAGTCTAATGCTAATTTCTTAGCCAAAACCTCCCATGTGGTGTCCAGTGTGATATCAGTAACTCAAAGGCAGGGGAAAACAAAGACTCTACCTGCTTTCAAGCGATTTATTCTCCTTTTGTCTTTTTACATCTAGCAGCTAAGTAAATTACAGGGATTAAAATACTAAAGGCTTTTAATTTTTTAGCTGTAATTTCTTAGCTCCTGGCAACACAGTAATAAAAAAAGAGAAATTATGAAAAGTATTAAAAGTGAACTATAATTTTAATGATTAAAACACACATACAATTTTAACTGATTAAATATACGTACACCTGTTTGAGCACAAAGAAACAGCAGCAGACTTCAGAGTTCAAGTAGTCATAATCAGCTTCAATTTCACATTAGAAAACCAAAAGAGAAAAATTTTTGCTGGCAATTACTTTGTATATTTGATATACTTCATCTTTGTCCGTATAGAAGCTGCTTTTAATTTTATCAGCTTTATCCTTAATTCTGCTTTTCTATTCCTCAAGACTCAAGGGTTATCCAGCCCTTTGAACTGATTTCTGACATGCTCTTTGGAGGTACAATGGTTTCTGGAGAGATTGTGAGATGAAAAGTCTCCTAAACTCTTTTTCCAGGTGGGCTGTAATAACACAGAAATCCACGGGTATTTGAGAAGTCATTGACAGACCTGGGAATTATCTCATGTCCTAATATCCAAGACAGAAATAACTACCATTTATTTCTCAGATGCAGTAGATCTGAAAATATAATTCTGAGTTCTGAATTTTCTTATAAAACCAAACAACTGCTAGGCTTAATGCAAATCCTGTTATTTTGGCACTTTTTTTTTAGGATTTAAGTTTTAAAATAACCCTCAATGTAGAGAGGGGAAAAAACAACACTTCTCTAAATTCCTTCAGCATCCCCCTGCCCCACCACAACACAGGTCTCAGTAAAACACCACACAGATTTCTGTATTTAATGTTGAGAGCAGAATCATTACCAAAGTCATCCTCGTACACAAGATGCTTGCTGGAAATGTACACTTCTCAAAGTTGCTGTGAATTCCAGAGCAAGAAAGCTCCTGACTGTATCCTTTCATATAAACTTAGTATTTCAGTTGTCACAGTATTTATTTCAAGTGTTCATTATAGTGTTGTAACAGCAGTATTTGAACAATTCACAGCAATTTCTCACAACACATCAGTGGACTTTACACTTTTGATAGTTTTAAAGTTTTGACTTGCCATGAATGTATGAACACTTACGTATTTAAGACAGTTTTCTATAGTTCTCAGTCGGAGATACACTTGCATATACAGGAGAAAATTCTTTTACAAATGACTAACCTAAAGGAGATTCCTTATCCTTTGGCTTTTTGCCAGACAAAACGCTTCACTGGCATCATTCACTGCTGGATTTTCCCTACTGGTACACCAAGACAAACAAAAGGCTCTCTGGACAATCCAAAATGATGAGGTGTAGCTGCAGTTGCCTCATATCCGAGGAGTGACCTCTGAAGCCTCGCTTCTGCGAAGGATTCAGCAGAACAATGTTATCCTTGTTTGCATTCATTTAAATCAGTGCCCAAGTCTTTCCTTCCCCCTGTGCAGCACGTCCCCCGCACAGGCTCACAAAGGGCTGTATTCATCAGCGAGCAGCAACCAGTTTTAATGCTCACGGTAGAGCCCGTGCCAGCTCTACCAGGGCTTGTTTTAGTGTTCATCCTTCCTGACTTACTCAAGCCCAGGACCACGTTGGCTGATTTCTGTGCATGTGGATGGGTTTGAGGGTTTAAGGACAGATTGAGGTGGGTCCATAGGGCAGGAAAGGGCTCACTGGGTCAGCAAGTCCTGTTGAAGTAGTTACATCTTCTGTGGGAGCTCAATGGCTTGCATCCCAGGAGCCATTTGGTTTCATGCCCACACTCTTCCCACGGACAAGCTGCTGCTCAACCTCACTGCTCCGGATGGGGTGAACCTTTTTTGCATTTCCAGCCTCAATTTATTCATGGCCAGCTTGCTCCCATTTGTTCCTGTGCCAGCATTGGCCATTAGTTTAAATAGCTCTCCCCAGTGCTAGATTTAGTCATCTCAGTGTGTGTGCATAGGAAGCCAGGAGCTCCTTGCGGCTTTCATTTAGTGAGGATGAGACCAAAACTGCATTAGTTCTCCTGTTGAAGAGAAGCAATGCTCAACCTTCAGTCCTACCTGTCATCCTGCTTTTCTTTTGGGCTGAACTGAATTTACATACCCTGAGTCTTCCCAGGCCAGGCCAGGAGGAATGAAGGCAGCCGGGCTGAGCCTAGATGCCAAGGATGTGGCTCAGACGACCACAGCAGTGAAGTCAAGTACGGAGAGGAGAGACCCCAGTGGCCTCGAAATGGAGGAAGAATTGATTGTGGTGGTGATGCGAAAATACTACAGCATAAAAAAGCCAACATGTGCTTAGTTAACTCTTGGCAGTTGACCTTAATGTTGAGAGCAGGGCTGCCCTGCTGTTCCTTGTCTCCCTTCCATATCACCTCTGTGCATGTTCTCCATACTGTTTGTCTTTTTCTGTGCCTGTCCCACCTCTCCTTCTGCTATTCTTGTGTTCTTTCTGAAAAAGACTTTCACAGTGTCATTCTGGACTGTACTGAGAGGCTGGTCAGAGCTTATCAAAGTGATTGTATTCCCCAAAGTCATCCCCAGCAGCCATCAAATGCTCTAAAGGCAGCTAAGGAAGAGATTTAAACAGGTTTAAACTGCTAGCTATGCTTACAGTCTTCCAGGGACTCTGTGTGGGCTCCTGTTTGCCAGTAAACTGTCTCCCACTCTCACCAAAATCCAGAGGTCCCATAGGGTGTTCCCTGAAACTTTGGCTCAATCTAAAAGCATGTCTGAAATGCATGACTCTCAAGCAAACAAAGGCCATCACTTCTAGTGCACATCAATACAGAGGGGTGTTCAGTCCCTCTTATTCAGACCCCTCATCCAAACTTGACTCTGTCAGACTTGACAAGGTGAATCAGCTTCTCCCAAATTCCTCCTGTCTCCCATTCTTGCATGAAGCCCGGCAAAAGCCTGCCCCCAGTGGAGGTGGTTTCTGTGGCAACACCCTTTGTATAATCCTAGAACTGCACGTCTTCCTCTTAGTGAAAGGACTGAGCACATTAAGCAAAAAGATAATGGTCAGTCATAAATTGCTGCGTGTTGTGGTATGTTGCTGCCTGGGAGATGCATTTGTCACCTAGCAACGACATAAGGTGATGAGGAAATAACAGAATGTTAATCTAGTGGCCGTAAGTTACAATCTATCAGGGAGCAGCCTCTCAAGTCCACAGATAAGGTGAATATAAAGAGTTACCAAACTTTTCATCCAGTAAGTAGAGGAGGAGGGAGCAGGGGTTATCTTCAGGTATGTGTGCATATCTCTCCTCATGGGGGATGAAAAAAAGCCCAGAAAAATCCCTCAGGCTGGAGCTAGCCCTCAAACGCAGAGCTACCCAGAAGATGGATGTCTGTTTTGCAAAACCCCAAAGGCAGCGATGCTGCAGCAGGAAGGGAGGGGAGGAGGGATCACAGCCTCCTATGAGGTTCAGTGCACAGCTCCTGAGGGTTTGTGGTGTCCAGTCCTGACTGCCTTAGAGCAAGTGCTAGGGCTCTTTGTGACATTCATGCCTTCAAGCTGCTCAGCAGACTATGGACAGGGAGTTTTCCTGCTGAAGCAGCAGCTCCTTTCAATATCAGGATCATGCCTGAAGCAAAAGACAAGGCTCTTCACAGACCCCCTTTAAGCCAACTCTCTCCTCTTGACATCATTACAGAGAATGCAGGGACAGGCTTCACAAATTGCCATCATCAGTTGAAACCTCTATATGGGACCAATCAGCAGAAAACATCAAAGTTTGACTCGAGGCCAGGAAGCTGAGCAGTGGCAGAATTCTTTCCCTTTTCTTCTAGAAATAGATCCAGAACAGATGCTATGGTTATTTTTCAGTACCAGGAACTCATTCAGGTACCTGCCCCCCCAAAATACTGAGGGTGATCCATTTGGTGTCTCTAAATTGGAAGTGCCCTGGATGCTGGTGTTAGGGAATTAATTGTGAGAGGAAGAAATATGAAATTAGTTCAATGATGGATGATCTCTTTGAAGCCTGAAATTGTAAGAGTCACAGAGTTCCTAGCAAAGCTGTGCACATTTTTATACTACAGGAGCTTTTTCTTTTAAGAAAACAGCTAAGAAATTGGTTTGGCAATTTACTGTTGAACAACACTGAAAAGGATTTGTCTGAAGCAGGACAGTGCGTTCAGACACAGCACATGCACTTAGCACAGTCACGAGAGATCCTTTCTCAGAGGGCATCGTTTCGTTGGCTCACCTTTCATTAGTACTGAGCTGAAAGTAAACATTTGAGAACACTAGGGCTGGGCCTGGGTTTATGCAAAACTTGAACATTAAATAACGAACCTGGATGGAGTATGTATCACAATTGGTTAGACTTCTTGACCTTTTAGCTGAAGCAAAGCCACAGAGGTACATCTCAAGAGCAGCTCAGCTTTGTCAATCATTACGGAAGAAAAGGCATCACAACATAATGCTTTACTCTGGAGTTAAAGCATATTCATTCACTAAACATATTCATGGCAACACCCTTTGTGTTAAATCTGGAAGAACTCTAGTTAATGGTGCATTTCAGCCACGGGCTGTAAACTTCAGTGACAACCTATTACTGACTGGGGAACAAACCAGGATTGTCCATTCTGAAGGGATCAGAGCTAGGGTGCAAACCATCTTCTACCCCTGTTTAACCACATCACCCGCATTTATTTCTAGGAATCAAATCAGTCCTTATGAAAAGATCAAAGTACAATGAAATTTTGTGTCCCTTATGAGACCCATGGGGATCGTGTGTTTTTAGGTCGGCATTTTCCAAGCAAACCAACCTGGCAGCTGTGGTAACAGCACTAAAGGTGCTGGTGGTGATTGCCTCAGGCTGGGAAGGGTTTCCCTTCATCCTTGGTGCATGTTTGAGGTGGTAGGCACAGTGCATAGGACATGGTTGGAGGGAGCTCTGCTTCTTCTGTAATGCCAGTATTCCAGGTGAAGGCAGCATGTAATGAAAGCTTGGCCTCACGGTACAGACTCCAGCGACTTTATTTGTAGCAGATCCTGTTAAATGTAGCCATGGGTTAATATGGAACTAAGCTTCAGCAGCAGGAATTTGTGAACAGCTATGAAAATACTGAAACAACTGCAAGGTGCTGACCTTAAACTAGTGTTCCTTTAACTTCTAGTAGCTGTTTGTGTCCATGCAAACCCAAATTCACTCCCAGGGTAGCGGTAATTTCTGAACAGCTATGAAAGTCATTGACTGAAGGCACAGTGTGCAGAGAAGTTTTAAAAGCACCAAATTACAGAGAGTAAAACACTGCTGCAAACGAAGGTCTTCCAAAGTTTCTGACACCAGTAATGCGGAGACCTGGAGCTTTGTGTTTCACTTCATGGATCACAGGAACTGGAGTTCTGTGTTTAACCTTCTTCCAGGTAACCAAATCCTTCACTGGGACCAGGATGACTTTAGGGATTTTGTGTGGGGAAGATTTCAACTTCAGTTCTTTTTACTTTTTTTGTGAAGGGTTTTTTTGAGGACCTGAAGAATTTGGGGAATAATTAATGCTTGCAACAATTCCAATTAATTCAGAGAAAACATGATTGCCCTAATCCTTTATTCTGTCTACAGCTATTGAAATGGAAGAGCTTGGGGCTTCAGCAGCATGGGTGGGTGTTTGGCTGCTCTGACAGAATACTGCTTCAGAGACATCCACTATGCTGTAGTTTAACTATGCTAAGGTGGCTCTGCTGAGGTATTTTGAAGGACAATAAAAGAGAGTCCAGAGGGTGTCATTCAGCCATGGAGAATACTCAGGGTACATGTAATCACAGCAATCAGCTATCTGCTTTTGACCTGTTATTTTAATAATCAGGTGAAGTGCAAAAAAAAAGGAATTAAAATATTCCACACCAGGGTGCATGTAGGACATGTCGGGAAGAGTTGAAGCTTCTGTCTTTTTCTCTATGCCTCATTTGTGTTTCAGCCACTCCTGAAATATCATAGATAGCGCTTTTTATAAAAGACTTTCTATACCTAAAGATCTCTGGTGAAACTAGGGATAGAAAAGCACTGTGTGCACAGGATTGGACATGTTATAGAGATTTGTGGGGGAATTTCTTGCTGTTTACAGTGGCAGAAGCTTTGTGTAACAAAATCCTTATGAGGAAGTCCTGTTAATTAGAAATATGAGTTCTCTCAATTGTACATACTGGATTCAAATTTATAATTCAGAACTGAGCTTTTCTGCTGGACTCAAAGAAATACAGAAATCTCTACATGTTTTAGATCTACACAGAGGGAAATACAAAGTAATAATTTACAAATTACATTCTATTATTTTTTAAAATAAATAAATCTAAATTCTTCTACCTTGGTCATTCTGCTTCCTAGTGTTATTGCAATTCTAAAACTGATCTGAATTTTTTGGTGGCAATGTTGGGCAACTGTTTTAACATCTAACACAAGTCAGCCAAAAACTCTATTGAATTTCATTCAATTATACTGATGAACCACTCTGGTTACTTTTTGCCCAGATAGTCTGAAACTGAGGCTAAGATCAACATGGCTTGCAAAAATAAGCTTGCTTGAGTGGAGAGTGGAAACTACACCTGAAAAACAAGTTTTAGGTTCACATATTTGCAATACCTGAAACCTGACTCTGGGAATGATGCACCACTGCTATCTGAAACCAGGAAAATGCTGAGTATAGCACACATCTGGTCAAAAGAGCTCCAACTTACAGCTGCATTCACAATTAACTACTGGAAAATGAATTTGGTCATGAGACATTTTCAGCAGGCACTTTTGAATAGCCCAGTTCTGTAAACAGATCTCTGATTGTGGCTGGTGTTTCCTGCTATTGTGTTTACATCATCCTTCACATCAAAAGGAATGCTTTCTCCTTGGCCTAACTTTCATCTGCAAATTATTGAATTTATTGAGCTCTTGGTGAGGTTATCTGCTGGTTTTGAGACGACCTGGCTCACAGCAGAGACCCACAGTGGCGAGAGCTCAGCCCTAGGTCCCAAGGGAGAGGTCTGGTTTTCAACCCTGCAGGACCAGCACCTGTGTGGTTCTTCCTCTCTAACTTCTCACTCTAAGAACAGTAATTACGCTGGTAAATTGTAAAAAAACAATACATATCTGCCCTCTCTGAGTTACGTGTGTGTTTTCAGTTGGCAGACTCTGAGTCCGACTGTGAGCTTGGCGAGAGGTGAGTGTGGCTTCATTCTCTCATGGCTACCCATGGCTCCCCCTATCCTGGGCTCTTGCAGGGGTTCTGTGCTCCTGCCTGGCACACCAGCACAGCAGAGGAATGAGGTCTTACAGAAAAGGGCCATTTAGAGTTTTTTCAAAAGAGGAAATGGAGGCTATCAACTCTCTGGGTTTTCAGCAAAAATGCTGGTGGGAGATGCCAGTGTTGAAAGGCAAACCAGTTGAATTTTGCTTCGTACATCATCTGAATCTGCTCCCATCTATTAAGAGAAAATTTTAATAGTGCTCCCTTGATGGAGGAGAACTTCTCAATCTTCTACTTACTGATGATGCTTTTCTTTGTGTTAGTAGATGTGGGTACAGTCCTCTCATGCTGGACTGAAAATCTCTTTTATTTTTCCCTTTTTAGGTCCATCAGACAGAGCGATGAAAATGTTAGCATCTGGTATGTGTGGTAAGTTTCAGATCTGCTTTAGAGGGGAAAAAACCTGCAAATAGTATTCTTTGATGGATATATGGAGAGAAAGGCATTAAGAGAGACTGATAGCTAGAGAGCATTGCTCCTGGGCTGTCCCTGTGTTCTGTCTTTACAAACTAATGGGAATCATTTATCCATATCCTCCTCACTGTATGCTAACAACCGGGGGAAAAAACGATGCATGATTTCAGGGAGGAATGTTTGAATTTCCAGCCAGCACTCATTCCTGAGCACTCAGGACTGAGACATTGGTTTCTGGGGACTTTGATCATGTCCAGTATGCTGGTGGGGAAACCGCAACATTTAACAGCTATTTGCAAGATGTTAATGAATATGTTAATTTGAAGACATGCAGCCATCTGTCAGTGCTGCCCGCAGATGGTGATGGTACTGTTCTTCCCCTGCTGCCTCTGCCTTAGGTTCCTGCTATTGTTTTTCCTGGCCTTGCTCCTGTCCTGTGGGATCTGCTGCTGCCTGCAGTGCTGGCTGAAACGGCAGAGCTGCCTCTCCCAACGGCGCGCCCTGGCTGTCTTTGCTCTCAGCAGCTCGGATGACTTTTGTGGTTAGTCCTGTCCCTGGTCCCAGTGGGCTTCCTGTGGACCATCCATAACCCAGTAAGAGGCAGCCAGGCTTGAGTGGGAGCTGGACTGCAGCCAGGTGCTGTGTTTCTGGTGAACAGTGGGGAGTTCAGCTCAGGCATCCTGGGGGCATGTTCAGACCATGAACTGCAGGGCTGAAAACACATCCAACTTTTCCTCAGCCGTTTCAGCTGAGCTTGGCGCTGTCTACCCCTCTGTGTCCGTGTGTCCCAAAGGTGCATAGTCTAGGCTTATCTAGGCTATTATTGGAGGTGTGTGGGACTTTCTCCTTAGTGCTGGAACACTCAGTGACCCAACACACGAAAACACAGGCACTGGGGTCAGGCAGCCCATTCCAGTATGTGCCCTGAATTTCTCACTCAGGCGAGACTGCAGTAGTCTAACTTGAGCCACTCCAGTAGGCAGCTCAACTGCCTGATACACTCTGGAATCTGTCAAAAGTTTGTCTTGGTGGGCGCTGTTCATTGTGGTAGCCGTCCTCAGCATTCCCCAGCGAGCACCCAGACTTCTTAGAACTGAGCTATAAGGGATGTGTAGTACCCATAACTGACCTGGAGTAGGGTTAGCAGCAGCATCAGGCTGGGCCGTACATCCCCAAGAAAAATATATCTAGTTCTGTCATTTCCCTAAGGCCTTTCCCAGAAACCTGCTTTGTGTGTGGTCATGGACAGTGTCTCCACAGGGAGGGCCCACCCAAATTCCTCTGTCCTCATTTCTTGTATCTGGAGTTTTGGGTGAAAGGTTTTGTGATGCCATGCTTCAAAAATTGCATCCATACCTTTCTTGTTTCCTTCTGGGTTCATCCCTCTGACCCCCACACTTGCTTTTCATGCCTGTCTGCTGTATGGTTGTGACTTTGCTTTTTCCCCAGCGAGTGAAGCACCTCAGTGCCCATTCTCTGGATCTCTGAGCCCCTGCACGGCTGCTGAGATGTCCTCTTGTCCTGCCTCACGGTTCAGCCTTGGGGGAAGTGAGTTGCCTCCATCCTATGAGGATGTTATGAAGGAAAACAAGCTCTAGACACTACATGTTAGTTTTCAATTATTCCACTTGGCTCTTCAAAGATCTTCCATCATGCTACAGGAGTGTGACATCAAATCAGTCCTTTCCACAGGTTGGCCAAAAGACTGAAAAGCAGCACATATTTCATCTGAACCTAAAAGAGGAGACTAAATGCAACAGAAAAAATGCCAAAACCATGTGTTGAATCTGTCACGGGATCTCAGCCTGACATTTTGATGGCTCTGGATTTCAAGAAGCTCTGTCAAAGGCCTATCTGCATTTGGGGTTTCTGGCTCAGCCTCCAGATTTATTCTACGCCTGCTCGAGCTGGTGCAACCCCATGTGTTTTAGGACTGAATGTTGATAAATGACTTGATAGTTACTTCTCAAACTTGGGCTGCCTCCTTCACTTGGTGTAGTGCCAAGAAACACCCTCTGGCAAAGTCATGTTGTTCTAATACATTGTAATGCAATCATGCTACTCTATGATGAAGGATCGTTTGCCACATTTAAAATATTTAGCACATCATATCAGATTTGTCATATGCAAAAGGCAGCAAATTTACGGCCAGGGAAGAGAAAACAAGAAAGAGGGATTATGGCTAGTAACAGTGGCAGGAACTGATTGCAGAGCATGTAAAAAAAGTTAATTTGCTCATTTAAGCTGTTCTCAATTTCATGATGACTCTCCTCAGCTGCTCTTGCCCTATTGTTGCAGACCAGCAGGTTTTGAGCGGCCCAGGACCCATTTGGAATTTCTCCACAGATATTAATTTGGAACTTAGATATTTAATACCTAGTTACAGAAATCTATTAGGATAAAGAATGTCTTTTTCTTTGAGGTGATCAGCACAGACAGGATGGAAAAATACTTGAAGAAACCATCCAGACTGCCTTATGCCCAAGCAGGATAAGCTCTACATAAGACATGCCTAGAAGGTATTAGCCTAACTAGTTCTCAAATTACAGAGAAAAGATGCCAAATTTCCCCCTTAGCTAGATTCTAGATGAAAGCAAAGATTTCCTTTTGTTTGTCATCAGCAGACCACCATGCATGACCTCTCTGCCTCTCCTCTCTCAGTGGCAGATGCTGGAGTGCTGCAGTCAGCCCTCTCTTGTTGCAAAAAGTAGATTTCACACCTTGTCCCATGCACTGGTTGCCCATGGAGCCATAAGCTTACAGTCAAATTGAGCAACTGGGTCCATCTTGGATTAGTACCCCAAAAGATAAATGGAAGCTCACATGGAGCGGTTCCTATACCAGTAGGGTGAGGTTAGTACCAGTTCCTATGCTCAGGAAGGAAACTGGGAAGGTAAGTCCACTAAATGTTACAAAATGCTCACATATTCTCATAATAATTCTAGATAAGTACATATGCTAGATAAAGAATTACAGCATATTTTGAGAGAGAATTCTTTGCCACCACCACTGCAAATTATCTCCCTAAAATGCCATTTTAGAAGCAGCTTTAATGTTTGACTCTTATGTGAAAAGAAATAAATGCTACTGTAGCCAAATGAATGTAGGTGCCAGCAGGCTAAAATATCACCAGATTTATTAATAAGGAAAATTAGCAAGTACAGACTCAGACAGGGGATAAGTCAAGCAACTCCTGAGTGTCCTTTCACTGGCTGAAATTAGTAAGACTTGCAGGTTATCAGCACCTCTCAGGATCAGACCTTTTATATATACAACTGCTTATACTACTCAACCCCTTCAATTTATGCCCTGAAGCATAAGATTTGATTATGTTTGTCACTTCAGCTTACACAGCCTTTTAGTGGGCATTAAATCAGCCGTCACTTGCTTCCCACCTACACACTGCCTTTGCTTCAGTGACCCCTTCGTGGCAGTGAACTCCACAGGTTGTCTGCATTATGTGCTGCATAAAACATTACCACCTCCTGCTTATTAATTACTTGGCTCTAAATAAATTGCTGCCTTTAATTTCATTGAATGTCACCTTCTAATCAGTTGGCTGGAGAGGCTAACAAGCAAGGACTGTTCTTGTTTCAATGCCTCCATCTCTCTGCATCCCTCTTTCACAAGGACCAGTCATTCCTGAGGCTGTAAATTCTTCCCCAGCTACCCAACAGAGGGCAAGCGAGGCTTTCAACACACAGAAACACTTGTGGAAACAGGTTTATTTCCCTGCTACTGGTGTGCATTCAAGTGTTTTCCACTTCATGTTCAAAGTGCTTTAATTATGCACAAAAGGAATCAAATTATTCCATCCAAACCGTGACAAGTGGCTTATAATAAAGTAAGCTAGTGGCTGTCACAAAATCAGGCTCCATCTGGAGTCCCCAGCATGACAGAATCTGTGTGCTGTGGTACCTGTGCAACATGACAGGAGCCACAGGAGCTTCCAAAAACTGTTGTAGGCCAGGAAGCATCTGCAAAAAAGAGTTCATTTTGGGTTGCTATGGGGTAAATGTAAACTAACCTAGCTGCTGGCTTGTGATAGGGAAGGAGAGTACTCTGAGAAGGAGCTCAGCAGGGAGTGCCCTGGTTCTTGGCTTCCTGATCATTGAAATGGAAAAGAAGATGGTTTTCTCCCTTCTACAAACATATTTGGGGTGATCCCACCGACTTGCTTTTGCCTATGAAAGCTGCTTCCCTCAGCTTGCCCCCTTACTCACAGGTGCTCCAGCAGAATGGGCAAGGTTTCTCCACACCTTTGCTCCCATTCTTGCAAAAGCAAGGTTTTGCCTTGTAATTGAGTTTTTGTAAGCTCTCAGCCCTAAATGAGGGCAGTTAATGCAGTTTGGCCAATGTTTCCAGAACTGTGAGGAAAGATGAGCCATTCCCTTATAATTCATCTCCTTAGGAGTAGGGTCCACTTTGGGAAAGCACTGGTTCTCCTGCAACTCTCTGGCTGCGGCTCATCCTCTCACACTTCAAGATGATTGAGAAGAAATAGCAAATGGCTCTAGAAAAAAGCAGAAAACAGTAGAAGGTAGATGTATTTGTGGGGGAGCTTGTTGTCAGCAAGCCTTATGAGGGGGAAATGGGAGCAGAGCAGAGTAGATAATTGCTTAGTGGCCATCTGGAAGCAAAAGACAAAGGAAACATGGTGAGGTACATGGCTGGACTTTTCAACTCCACATATTAAGAGCTGAATAATAAAGTCATAAACTGGCTCTCAGGCAAAATACAGCAAAATCAAAGGCAGCTGAGCCATAACAGGGCATCAGTCTCTAATGTCAGGAGGGTTAGACATAAAAGATGGATAATAATTTATATGCTCATTAATCTGTTTTTTATTATTATTGTCATCTAAAGACTCTGAATTATGGGTTGAAGACTTTTGCTCAAGGAGGATGAAGATGGGGCCGGGGGACAGATGCCTGCACTCTTTGGGTCACTAGAGGGCAAAATTCTGGCTCTTTCCTTCCTTGCTCAAAGGCATCTTACAGCAGGGACCCAGGAGCTGCTGAAAGAAAATTGTTCTCTACCCCCTGTAACGGCGGTTGGACAGAGTATTTCAGTCATTAATCATTTGCCCACAATACTTAACTGATGCAGAAGAGCAAACAGTGGGAGTCCAGCCCCAGCTGAGATATAAAACCTCACTTTCTTGCTGGAATTTTACTTTTCTCCCTTGGAAAGTTTACAAAATTACTTTAAGCAGAAGTGTCTAAGCTGGGATAAAATTTGCAGTTGTTGAAGAGCCACGGCTGTAGGTGCACTGGAATCTGAGGTCCATAGCTACCAACAAAGTTCAAGGCAGCCTCCAAAATCACTCCCCCTTACCCAAGGGCTAGTCCTGTTTGTGCTACTGCCTTTCATGTGTCCTTGCAGGAGAGCAGTGATTTCCCTCACAGGAGTCAAAGCAGGTCACTTGGCAAAACACCTTCCTGGGTAAAATTTGGACGTGGTTTAGAGAGACATGACGTTCAAAGGCAACCATGTTTATTATATCTCACTGATGCTACAACATGTAAGAAAAGCAGAATTCTGAATTAACGTTCCTGTCCACTGGAGGTAATTGCTCAGACCTATTGAATTAGCACCAAAATCACATTACAATGTTTGTGGAAGGCAGGAAATTCATATCTTGGGAAACATTCATGCAGCTGCAGTAGGAGATAGCCTAGTTCACAAGGTCACAGTAAGAGTGAGCCCTAATTACAGCCAGAGTTATTAAAAGCCCTTATGAATAAGGCTGATTGAGCCAGTGAGAGGATGAAATGCTGCATGCTGGAAAGGACAGCCATTGCAGATGTCATTGTTTTATTATCTATCTCACTTGCCTATATCAAAATGGGAAATCAATACATAGCTGTAAGTCATGAAATCAATTTAGCAAAGAGTTTACCTGCAACACTTCACGGTTTTCCATAACCTGCAACCAGCTGGATCCCTGGCAGACTGCACCAATCTGTGTGCTGTCACTGAAGAGGACGCTGGAGAGCCCCATTTCAAGGAGACACACTGGAGCAAGTACACCAGGGAGCCCCAGCTCGCAGCTAAGTCCCTCAGTCTTCCTATGCCCTGGGAAATGAAGACTGAGATGCCCAAACACATAAAAATACTCCTTGGAAGTTAGTGAAAATCTAGAGAAACCTAAAAAACTGTTGACACTGAAGCATTAAATGTTGGGCTTCAGCTAGAAATTGCAGTTGAGCAAAAAGCCTTGATAAGCCATCAATGGCCATCAGGAAAAGAAAATCAGTCTATTGTCATTCCTAGTCAGCTACTGCTGAATGGAATGGAGGTAGGTATTAAGGAAGTACCTTAATAAATGAGCTCACCTGATAGGTCTTTAGCCTTAGGGACAGCTTGTGATTTTGAAAGAAAAATTAAGTCTTGTGTACTTTCTGGGAGGTTTCTTGCTAATGAATAAACAACTAAACCAAAATGCATCTGCATTGTGGTGTGGTAATGAGCTAATGAGGAGTGAATCTTGCAGTCATGAAACCAATGTCAGTATTAAATCAAACAGGAATTAACAATTAAATATTAATAGCTGGTCAAAACATCAGATAGACTGTTAGCAGAATTTGAATAATGAAGCAGTGCAGCACTGGACTGGTTGTTACAAAACATTATCCTGGCAAACATAAGGGTGGCTGTGGCGTCTTCCTAGTCCTCTTGTGCAGGAGATAGATTCTCAAAACCTGTCATAGAGTTTGACTAGAATAGAATTATGGTTAAAGAATTAACCCTTATTCTACACAGATACTAAAGAAGAGAGGCTTACAAGTGTTTATGTAATATTCTTTTATGCAAGAATATTTGTATGTAAATTCTTTGTATGCAAAGTGTATTTCAGGAAGGTGGACCCTGAGTTAAGATTGTATTTAGGGTATATGTGTGCTCTATTTGGGTAGCCCCAGAAGGAATGCAGGGCTGGACAGACTAATGAGACCAGTCCTTTATATTCACCCCTGATCAGGGCATAGACGTTCAATACCGAAGTGCCTACAGCTTGTGACCCATATGTTGCAAGTCATGAAACAGCTCCCACCACCATAAACCAAGCTGATGATTATTAGGACAAAGGCACAGAATTCTCCTCAACTACTGAACAGAAGAAATCAACGGCCTGAGATCTGCAACTACTTCTGCATTTCTCCTCAGCTAAACAAGGAATAAATCTTCACAGCAAGAAATAATCTTCATGCTCAGAAACAGCTATTGACGACGGCAACAAGAGGCTGGCGGGCATCCCTGAGTGTTTGTGGGGAGGGATAATGTGCTGGCTGCATAGGCCGGGAACGGTTTTATTCAGGATTTTGGTCCAACTGATATCTTTGCTCGATATCATCTCCTCAGCAGCATGTCTGTGCTGGGTGAGTTGGGCTGAGGCTGCCTATGGCACTGCAGCATCTCTCCTCCCCCGGGTAGGTTGAGAGCATTTGCTCTCTGGGCAGGAGCAGGGATGTGGGCAGTGGAGTAGTCACTGAGCACAGCTCTGCCTATAGGGTGTGTTCACCCTCCATCTCCTTCCCAGTGTGCCCCTGAAGGAGCAGGGGAGCAGGGGCACTGCCCAGGAACCAGACCCAAAAAAAGTTCCTAGAGCTTCCCTGCCCGAGCAGAGCATATCAGCAGAGTCATCTCTTCTGCCCCAAAATCCTACAGCAAAGATATTTCTGATGTGACTGTGAAAAAATTAAGCAAAAAAAATCCCAAACCGAAAACAAACAATGGAGCTCTGGATGCAGGTTCCTGAAATAACAGGCAGAAATTCCTGTCACCTCCAGATCAATTTGTGCATTCCTGGTATAATCCATGAATTCATCACATCATTCATAACTCTTGTATTCCTTGTCTCCCAGGACCTCGTAAAAAAGCCTCCTTCACTTCTCCTACTGTGTTTACATCTGTTCAATATAGCTCCTCTGCTGGCAATAACCTGCTTTCAGTTGGACTAACATAAACATCTGCCAACCTAAGCAGCATGAACTCTGCAGGCATGAACTCCCCTTGCCTGAGCAGCAGCACTGCCACGAGAGCTCTTGCTGAGATGGCTGCATTATGGTCTAAGCCTTGTAGAAGTGCTTGAGCCTGTAGCAGAGCAATACGGACTTTCTTTTTTCCTGTCTGTTCCAAGGCCTGAGCACTTCTTGACTAGGAGCCATGTCAGGATTGGATTATGTTTTGTTGATGATGATCAATTCTGTGCTACAGCACAAGATGCTGCTTACAGGATAATCCATTAGAGGACTCAGCCCTACATTTTCCGTAATAGGGGCTATCACAGGTGCTATTTGAGACTCAGCCCACTCCATCCTCAGCCATCCCATCTCCCTTTGGCACACATAACATAAGGTTACACATCATACCGTCTGGGAGAAGAAAATTCAGCCTCTTTACCAAGCAGTCCATGGAGGAAGCCTACCACTGTGGTGCCTTAGTACTGTGTACACACTGCTGAGAGACTGCAGTTGCTTCTCCACTGCCCCTGAGCAGATATATCTCTGTGCTGGGAGCCTTTTCTAAACCCCTTGTGTCCGTGACCTTCTGATGTGGCAGAAAGGCCTGAATTTGGACAGTTATTACCAGCCCTATGAAAACTCTGTCTCAGTTTCTCCTTCCATTAAAGACATAGAAGAACTTTCACATCTTAGGGAACATGCTAAACCATGCTAGGTTTTTCTCATCCACCCTAGTGAATGCCGGGCTGATGCTCCAGCCTTATCCAGACTGTATTGCAGTAGGGGACAGCAGTCTTGAACTGCATTTAAATACCTTCCAATAGAAAGGGAAAATAGATTTTATTATAATTTATCATAGTTTCTAGCTAATATAGACATATTGTCATGCACAAGGTCAGATTTTGGATCTTCACTCACTTTGTCCAAGCAATGTTTTTACTAGGCAGAATGAAGCTGGCAATTTCCAGATTTCAGTGAGTCTAGAGCATCTGTAATGCACATTTTAACACTGACTGAGAAGGACTGTATTTTGCAGGGAAGAATGCAGTTGGATTTGCAGTTTTCTCAGTGCCGAGGTTCATGGGCCAAAGACAAGGTCAACACAGCTCTGAAGAACTCTCCAGCTGCCTGTAAGGGGAACAGACTCCCATGCTGGGTGCACAGCGTCCAGTTGTTGGCCAGACAGTCAGTCCCTCTCTTTGCTAGTATTTTCTGCTTTGTACAGTCTGTGGACATGTTGCCAGACATCAAATAGATACATCTTGCAGTTTGGAGGTCTCCATGCAGAGCATTGTGATCTGATTTGGGAACAGCTGATTTGTCTCACTTGTACCAATAGTATTGAGACAAAGGGTGAAAAGGCTTGTGTTGGTTATTCTGGTCCATGCAAGCAGCCTCGTCACTCAACGGACTTCCCTCATACAAGATCTTCTCAGAGATTACTTTCTTGAAGGAAGGCTTTTTTGAAGCTCTCATAATGCAAACATTGTAGCATACAGTAGATCCTTTAAATTTAACTGCATCTGTATCACAACCACAAGAGCTTGGGTCTCTGTAATCCACTACAAATAAAAGCAGAGCTCTTTCTGGACCACCTACCTCCTCCTCACACTCTTGTGTCCACTGCATACATTTTGGCAGTGGCAGTTTGCGAGGATGGCAAATGCATGTTTGTTACAATGGTTGCAGCTGAGGAATAGCCTTTCCTCAAGGAGTAAGCAGAATGGAGTCTTCCAGAACTGGTCTCTGTGAGACACAGGAAGAGAAATACAAAGTGCAGATGAGTGCTGGGTGACTTTCAGCTGCAAAGCTTCATAATTCAGAGAAAGCAGACATGACATAATAACAACACATTTTATGTCATCTTTACACCTCAGATCCCACCTGAAGACCTTTCTAGAGCTGCCTAAGGCTATTCCCATTTTACAGCAGGAAATATTGCTACTGGGGATGAGCAACCATCCCAAAGGATGTCCCTGAAGGACTTTCCCCACCCTGTGTACCTGCAGCACACCCCAAGCAATGGATCTGTCTCTGTACCGTGCTTTAGCCCTGCCACACTTCCTCACCTCTGAAGAGATACATGCAGCAGGTGAGCAGGGACCCAGATAAGAAACAGCCAAGTGACCCCGCCATGCCAAGCCAGCACGACCAGCCAAACTTGTACTGGATGCCCAGAAACACATTATGGAAGACCAGAGAGGAGCGCTCCATGTAGACATCTACAGCATACCACACTGAGCCAGTAATGCCTGGGAGACCTGCAGGACAGGAGCAAAGTGCCACACAGAGCTCTCAGATGGACCACGAGAAGGTCACAAACATAAAATCTGAAGCTATCACTGCTGTCTGCTGGGTCAGACTTCAGGACGGGAAGACCTTCCTCAAACAGCAGGTTTTGGCCCCTGTTCAGCCTCAGCCTTTGGCAGATTCACCTTGGCTCCTGCTGATATCAGCCACAGAGCTGCCAGGCAGAGGCTGCACCTCACAACTTGGCATTGACGCACACCACCAGTGCTGGCTGGCAGCACTGAGTTTTCTGCAGCAAAAGGCAGAAAGCTCTTTCCTTCTCAGCTTGTTTACTAACTTGTTGTAAAGTTCCTTCCAGAATTTAATTTCTAATCTGTTTTGATTTTTCAGAACTTTAATGATGTTTTTCAGATAAACTTTGAGGAATGAATGGAAGATGTTCAAAAGATCCTCTTAAAGTGTTTTACATGTGCTCCCAGTGGCTGGGATGAGTTATATATTAAATCTGCTTACACTGAAGCAGAGGTAGCTGCTCAATATTGGCATGAAGTCAAATGAATTTATTTGGTACCTAGTCGGCTATTTAATTTTGTATTTAAAATTCTCCCACTGGCTGTAACAGCAAAGCACCTCAGCCAGTTGAGTATTTATCATCTAGGAGAGACAGACATGTTATTATCCTTTTATTAGAGATCAGCTGCAGAGATTTTGGGCTAAGTGATTTGCCCAAGGTCACACAATCTGTAACAGAGCCAGGAACCAAACCAGGATACCAGGAGTGTCTAGTCCTTCAGCAATTAGGTCTCTTTGCTTTATCAACAAGGCCAACTGCTTCATAGTAAAACAACAGTAAGTGGAAGTCAGTCAACTCAGAGCAAAGTCTCCTGGTCAATACGTGAACTGAAAGCAGATAAACTCAGCTATGTGTTGTTAGAGGCAGGTGGTGAACAGAGGAAGCTATGTTGCACAAATAAATCAGAAAATACACTAACGTCTCTTCCCAAAATAAGAAGAGGCTTTAATGCTTCCTAACTTTGCTAAAGGATTTCCTGCAGAATGGGGATGCAGCAGGGGAATACCTGCAATCAGCAACATAACTCCAGACACCAGGCAGATACGCAGCTTGATGAGCGGCTCATCGGGAAGGAATTTCACGCAGTCCAGTCCCAGGACCAGAAAGAGAAATCCAAATCCTGACAGGATGTCTGCTGTGATCATCATGGCTCGGGTCAGCACCAGCTTCACTGCAGGACAAAAGCAAGATCATTCTAGTGCACTGGGAATGGAAATGTAGGGGTGAAATAGAGTCAGATCCCATGGAAACATGTTTTTCTGTGGTAAAGCTTTCTCCAGCTTCCCCTGAGAGTAATACCTCACTGAGAAAAGAAACATGCCTCTAATTATCCATCACTGAGTAGAACAACTACTCTTTTAGTCTATAGTCAGGTGTCCCCACCATTTGTAGAAACAGTCTTGACTCTTACATACCAGGGTGCTCGGCATAGATGGAGTCGTACTCATCACAAGTTTGGATCCCATCAAAAACGTTTGTGACACATTCCCACCACAGGCCACGACACTTTGTACTCACCTGAATTGAAAAGATAGACTGTAAGTTAAAATATCCACCAACACAGCAGATGGTCAGCTTAGCCCTTCAACAAAAGTCCTGGTCCAGTGACATTGATGGCAAACCAGAGCTTTTAGCTTGAAGAAGAGAAAAAGCAGCAGGATGGAGAGAAAGGACAATGTTACAGTGTTTTCTGTGTACCTGCTAATATTTTCACATTACAGCAAAATAAATTCAGAGTAGATATTAGGGAAAAAAAAAAAACAAAAACTGCCTATTGTTGAGGATAAAAATTCTGAAGGAAATTTCTGGGAGGAGCTGGAGGGCAGCTGACTGGACTGATCTAAGAGCAGGTTTGATCACTCCTTGCCAAATGCTTGTCTAGGCTGAGCTGGGCAGGGCTATGGACCAGATGACCTGAGACTTTGCTGCCCATGCTCCCCTTACACCATCTTCCTGACAAGAAGGAGCAGCTCAGAGCTGGGGAGAATACTGGGAGTGTGGGTGTGAGCCCCTGTACAGACACTTGTGGATGGTGCTCTCCAAATGACTCAGATGTAAACACTGGCTGGAAAATGAGAGGCAGCCCGTGCTGATCCTGGCCCTGGGGCTTCAGGTGTGCTGCCAGCTATGGGACCACGCGTCCCAAGCCACAGTCATCACCGAGACATCCAGACTGGGGCAGACGTTCCAGTAGCATCATGGCTAATTGTCTCCACTGTCCTGAAGCCATAGATACCATTCCCTGCCCAGCCTTCCGTAGATCACTTTAATATGGGAGGTATTTTCATTACCAATGCAAATATGGCAACAAGCACCTCTAAAACATTCCTGGAATTGCTCATAAAAGGAGCAGAGCTAATGTCAGCGCAGCTTTGGACTCCAGCCTGCCCACTGCTGCCAGTGACACCCACTGCAGTTAATGGAAGGAGAAACTTCCAGCAAATGAGTTTCACACAGGGAAAGGGGACCAGGCTTGCTTGGATGATGCAATAAATTAATTTTTCTTGCACTGTGTAAATCGTAAAGCAGATAATAACATATCTTGGCCACTTAATAAAGTCTGAATCAGGTTGTATTGTAGTCTATAGCTGCTGTAATATTTTCTCCACAATACAACGTCTGAATGAAACTGTGCACCTCCTCTGTGATACTGCTGTGGATCAAAGGTGAGTAAAAATGACTCACTACTTCAGACTGGCAAAAGAGATACTATTTATATTTGAATGAAAATAATCTACACATTTTGTTTCAGAAAGGTGAAAAGTACTTAAAATTTTTGAGAATTTCAGGGCACGTTTAATGAAAAATATCATGAAAAAGGAGAAGCAGTGGTGAAAAACACCGATTTCATTGATTCTGTATTTTTCAAGAGAACAGTCTCATGTAAAACAATTTGCCATGTTCATATTAGATGTGTTTTTACTGTGGCCTTCTTAATGGAGCTGCAGCTGCTCTCCTGTCTTAACTCACCACTGTTCAGCCTGTGCTTGAAATTAGAATATCTGTATTAAATTACATTTTGTTCCACTCACACATTTGTATAGTTTCATGTTCCTCCCAAACCACCATTCATACTACTCTGTATTCAGCTAATAAGGTCAGTTACTTCCTCACTTGCTCACTTAAATCTTACAAGCAACATCTTCCTCTAAATTATTTATAAAAAGACAAACAGGATTCCAGGCTTTGTCAGCCTTCAAGTAAAACAGAGGTCCTTAGGCACAACAATTATGATCATTATCTAGCTTGTGAAATAAACCCCTTCCTAGACTGAGAAAAACTTGATAAATATTTTGCATTTCTTGGAATGTTTCCGTTTTTACCTACTCCTGCTGGTGCTGAGCATAAGCAAAGCAAGGGTCATTCCATCTCCATGCAGCCTGTGCACATCCAGGGATAAATGTCTCATTGCCTGGTGCAGGAGGGATGGGAACAGATGTCAGAGTGAGGACCTGTGGCTGCTCTGAGCCACTGCTAAGCTACTCTGGTTTCTGTTATCTGCCTTGTAACCTTTTTGGCCAGCCCTTCCTCCCCTCTGTTTTATGCACCGTTGGTCCTTCTGGTTGTTAGTCTGCTCCCAAACAAGCCTTGGGCATCTGCCCTTGTGCTGACAGCACAGTTCTTCAGGCACACGGGAACTTGCTGCTGTGAAGGGGATTGGGATCAGGGCTGGCTGGGGCACCATGTGGGGTTACGGATTTCTCCATCCCGTGGTTGGACCCGTACATCGTGTTGGGAGCACTAATCCCCCATCACCTCTCTCTTCCCCCAGCAAATCTGCTCCAGCTCCCCCCGGCCCAGCCAAGGACTCCCTGAGCAGTTAAGCATCTTTTGATTACAAAACACATTGCCACAACCTGCCTTCCCTAACACAAGTATGCATGTAAAACATGAACTATATAATGACTGTAATATATATAATTACATCCTATTCATAATGTATAATTAATATTAAAGTAATTCTCATACAAAAAAAAATTACAGAACAAGCACACGTTTCTCCTTCTGGGGAAAGTGGAGAAGACAAACATGTGAATGATATTAGTCAGAGTGTTTTACCACACTATGAAAAGGTGCCAACATACAATGATTACAAGCCCAGCTCGAGAGTAAAACAGGCAGCATTTAACACTAGTGGTAATATTTATAATCCACCTGCAACAGGGAGGGACCGTGTACACCATACAGTGCTTGCTGGGAAGCAGATTATAAGCTTTTTCCAGTATAAACTACTGCAAAAATCGACCCAGCCTTGTCTTGATGCTTCACAGGGAGTCACCAGCTTAAAACACTTTCTGTATGGCCGTAACCTGTTGTTTCTGAAGGGGAGTTGAGGGGTTTTGAGAGCTGAGCGCTGCCCGGGGCCCCTACAACCCGTCTGGAGGTGGCTGCTCCTGGTGTTCCCTGGTCTCTTCCTCCTGGGCTCCATCTCCGGTGGGACCGCAGTGAGGGCTCCATCCTCCCCGGCTGTTGGGGGCCAGGGGCAAAGCTAAGCAAACAACCAAGAGCCAGCAGCTACAGCTGCTGGAGGATGGATTTCCCTTCTCCTGGAGGCGAAGTTGCCCGACTTACCCTTTTTCCAGCTGAAATCAGGAGTCATTTTGGTCTACACGCCTTTCTGGTCATGGACAGTCCTACCTGCATTCCCCTGTTTAGAGAGGCAGTGAGTCATTGGGGTCATTAAGGAGATCAGTCGTCAGGTATTAAGGCTGGGGGCGTTTTTCTCCATTATTTAGTATTCACACTCAGAGAAGGAATGCGAGAATAGTGGCTGCTAATTACCAAACTGGGTGTTAATGGAGCACTTCGGACGGCCCATCGCAAATGCCTTTGTGCCAAGAAGACAAGGTTATGCAGCCTCACAGACTGGTTCCTTCTTGGACCTACTTAAATCCGGAGCTGTTTCCCTCTTCTGGTTTTCGTCAAAATCGGATTCACTTGACTTTTCTGAGTATACTGATATCTTCATATGACTAGAGAAAATTCACATCATCCTGAAAGGAATCTGAAATAGCTCCCAAATGAAGAGTCATATCCCATCCAGCATCACTGCGAGGACACTATTTTTTCTGTAAAGAAGCTCACTAAGCAGACATGCTGACCATCAGCAACTGCACTGCAGTGGACCTGTGACCACCCCAGCTTTCAGGATGGGACTGACAGATTATCAGGATTTCTTTTGCCGTAGATTAAAAAAAAAAAAAAAAAAAAAAGAAGGGGATTTCTTGTAACCAGTTTTATTCTTCTTTAGTTGGATAATTCACCACAGCAATCGCTGAGTACAGAGGAGATCTTCTGGTTTCTTATACTGAAAAGCAGATAGAAAGTTTCCTTCTGATATTTTCAGCCAAACTTTGTCTTGGAAGGTGTTTCACCTTCACTGCATAAAGTATTTAATTTGCCAGAGAGCAGATTCTCACACTGTGGACATGCAGCCCATAAATGTACAGAAATTGTGTATAGAATGTACAGAAAAATGTACAGAAAATGTACAGGCTGTGCTGGGAAGAAAATTACAACTTTTCAGTACTGAATGCTGGAGGCATACCTTGCATGTAAGCAGCAATGTTATTTGCAATTCACTTTTGCCAATATCTTTCTCTAAAATGAGAGTGCTATTGTCCACACAAGTTCAAGGAGATATTGAGTCCCCATGGTCCCTTAAATCCTGTTAGCCCTGTAGCTCAATGGCTGTTACAAAAAAGACGAAGAGCACATTTGTACACCGTGGATGTTTCCACCAAGAAGTCTGACCTACAGAAACTAGAAACATTTCCAAAATATCCATGCAGGCTGGAGACACAGGATAACGGTACTCAAGTTCATGCACACTTAAACCTAGAGCCTGTAGACCTTTCCTAAACTTACTGAGTGAGAGCAGAGTCTGGATAACAAAGTCTGGCAAAGAGAACTATATAAAATACCACTTTTATCCTGCTCTTGCCAAAATAATTAATTTCATTTTCATCTACTTTCGTCCAGCACAACAGGGATAAATACATGAGAGTGGAGCAAAGAGGCCAGGAATCAAACTTTCTCTAGGACGCATTGGTTTTGGCGATCAGGCTCTCCTCACCCCAATCTTACCTCCAGGGAGTCATCAGCATTCACCATCCAGCAGTCCGTCCAGGTAGATGTCACCAAAAACCCAGCAGAGAAAAAAGCAAAAAAGCAGCCCACATATTGGAGGAAAAACCTCATGCCAGCAGGTGCTCAGCACATCCAGGGGAGCAAGAACAACAGTGCCCAGCTTTGTTCTTAAAGCTGAGGCAGAGACAGAGCCTTAGTGTCCTAGATCACCACCACCACCCTCTCCTAGGGACCGTGAACAGCAGGAACTTCTCACTTGTGCAGATGCCATCTGTTAGTGATGGCTGCAGAAGCAGTGCCCACCCTCCACAGGCTCTGGAGGAGGGTGAGAGTGCCCACGGGAGCTGCCGCAGCCAATCCGTCCTGCACCGTTAAAGATCTTGTCATGCTTGACTGAAGAGAAATGGCGTTGTGCAGAAGTGACATGCAGGTAACTGGAGTCCTAGACTTGCAGGGAAAGCAAGTATCATGCCAGGTTTTGTCAAAGTAGGGATTAGAAAAAAGAATCAAAATTTATTCTTCAGAGCAGAAGTTTTGAGCACTGCTGATGTGCACATGTGTGTTTATTCCTGCTCTTTGGGTCACGCTTGAGTAGGGAGCAACGATAAAGTGTCTTGCTGTAGATCCCAGGCCCCTTTGTTAGCCTGCTGGTCTCTGATGCAGTAATGATCTAGTTCAATGCAGGAATGTCATTGGGGAAGGAAGGGGAAAGGTACGGTTCAGAAGCAACACCATCTACCATCCCAGCTCACATACGGAGCTCTACATTCTGCATCTGAGCAAAACCTCAATACTTCTCATGCCCCAGGTTTCATTTTGTTCATGGTATGAGTACAGCTCCCATGTGAAAATTTTAATATTTTGAATATAGTGGCAGTCTGGAAGATTTTGGATTTTCCCTGCTTGCTTACTGTGATTACAACCTTCCTTTTTTTTTCTGCAGGACTCCTCAGGGGAACAGGCGTCTCTCAGCACAGGCTGCCAGGGACAGAAGGTCAGGGCCTCTATAAGAAGCTTCTCGATGTCTCCTCTGACACAGTGGTAAGAAATCCATAAGGACTCCAGAGCACCTTTCGGGAAAACCAAAGGGGAATGTGACAGGAAAGTCCTCTTACCCCGAACTTACAAATACACAGAAACCATCGCATCCTCAATGATCTTTATCTTTGAATATAAAGAGAAGCAGTAACAGGCTGAAGACCTGCCTTGAGTGGGCAAATCTTCAACACAGGGCAGAGGAGCAGATTTTTTTGCTCTACTTTCAGCTCTGCTTACAGTCGCTTGCCCAAACTGACAGTGTCTGTCATCTCAGCTGTCACCTCCAGATGGAGCCAAGCGGTACCTTTACAGAATTGCTCAAAGCTTCCTCTTCATCAGCATGCCCCTCTGAATAGTGTAGCAAGGAGAAATTCATTATTCTTACAATATATAACCTGTATAATTCCTAACCATGGAATAGGTCCTCAGCACATGCTTTGAGATACTTCAGTGGAGAATAAAAGTCCCAGTTAATAAAGCAGGAGACTCTGCAGCTTTGTCTTTCTGCTTTCTGTTTCTTAATTCCATTTAGAAGCTTACATGTGAGGAACTTTACTGCTTCCTTCCTTGCTAGCTGCATGTCTTGATGTGGTTATGTCGACATGATGCTTTCTGCTGAGTTTTCTGGTATCCAAATGTCTGTGTCAGTCAAAGAAATCTTCATAATTTTCACTTCATGGGTTTCTGTGACAAGGGTAGATTTGTATTTTTAACATTCTGGCCCACAGGGACATGACAATATCAGCAAGTTCCATAAAGGACAATGACTTTCATTAGCCATATTTATACAGATTGCATTTATATGAGACAGGTACTGACAATATACATCATCTTCCTATACTTGTCTTGCACTGTATTTGGTGCATGGTGAAAGTGTCTCAATACAAGCCTGACAGACATGGAAAGTGAAAATCTTCCAGGGGAAGAGCAGGGCCATGCTAATAGCCAGAGAGGTTTTCAAGGTTTTCAGAGGGGTTTTTGTGATGGGCACATCATACTCTGTTCTTCCAGTTTAGCCCATTTAATTTCTATGTATATCAGACCAAAGAGCAAACTTCACTAAGGGATGCAGGCATCATGTGAGCTACCGGTGCAGCCTGTGCTTCACTCCATCTCTCCATAGCTGCTACGGTAGCTCTGTCAAAG
Source organism: Serilophus lunatus (assembly GCA_013399895.1). Lineage (NCBI taxonomy): Eukaryota > Metazoa > Chordata > Aves > Passeriformes > Eurylaimidae > Serilophus > Serilophus lunatus. The sequence continues at coordinate 818,278 of VXBA01005476.1, forward strand.
TCTTGTTTATTTTCCATATGCCCAGCAATTTGTGTTGCTGTCCCAGCTCCATCCACCTCCTTGTGTTCACCTTCCCTCCAGGGCAAGGCAGGAGAGTGGCCCTTCCTGGAGCAGGATGCTGGTGCTTCCCTGGACATGAGTCACTGGGGCACAGGAAGTGGCTCCTGCCATTTGCATCTAGCACAGGAGCATCCTCACCTCAGCAGCAGAGCAGGTCAGGATCCTCCCGTTTTCCCTGGTGTAAGACTGCTCCAGAGTGTGCAACACAATGAACGTGGTTTACAATTTTTCACATGATGGAGAGGCCAATCCCATATCTGGTCCTTCTTTAGGTCCATGTCTCCAAACAATCCCACGGAATCAGCTGGAGTTACTGAAAAGAATACAATATTCTTTATTCAGTAGAAACTGGCAAGGTACATGCTTAATACTCTTTACTGAAAACAAGTCAGCACCTTCTTGAAGCAAAATCTGTAGCAGTTTCCCATCATAGTCTGCTTTCCTAACTTGCGTGACAGATGTCCCCTCAGTTTCAGAAAACAGCTCTCTCAAAATAACCTCCCAAGATGTCTTTGTATAGCCTAAAACCCAGCTGATATGACTCAGTGTAGCTTTCCAATGAATTCGTAGGCTGTACTACATATGCTAACTGTACTCTGACACTAACAAAAGCATGAGGATATCCTAATACTTAATTGTCAGAGCTTGGCCTTGTCAGGCTCTTGCTTTGTGTGGTATTGATGCCTCAAAACTTTGCCTTATCACCTTGACTACACACACCCCCAGCTCTGACGCGATGCACCGAGTTAGTTGAATTTGTTACTCATTAACACAAGGTGGTCTGCGCTCTCCCCTAAAGCCAAGCTATTATGTTAGAGAGAGCAACAAAAGCTACTGCCAGTCTTGGGAGGATCGTAGTTGGTTGTCACCTGTCTACCTACGAAACCATTTTTGCAGCAACACCACAATGAGGTCACAGTCCGGTGAGCACGGAAGGTTTGTGTTCTCCCTTTACTTCCACAGTGTCTAATATATAGTGTAGCAGAGGGCCTTGAGCAAGAAGGAAGTGTTGATGCTGCACATTAATGCATGAAATACAGACCTCACTGCAAGCAGCCAAGCAACCAGTGAGGTGACTCATGTTCAGGGCCAGGGGCTTGTCCAGCAGGCACAGTTCAGGTGTCAGAGGTGATGGACAGCTTGGAAGGGGTTTCCCTAAGAGCTCTCCTGCTCCATGGACTTGTCTGTCCAACCCTTCCCACTCCTCCCTCCTGGCTGTACCCCCTCCATTCTCCTGCTTCATATACCACCATCCGTGGCCCTTGAGTGTCTTCATCTCCAGTGCAGTGCTCCTTGGACATGAGATGTGTTCACAGATGAATTACAGAGCAGTGTGTCAGATGTAATGTATCGCTTCAGCCATACTTACATGGTCACAGACCCCTGGGCTTAAGCTTGGTGTTAACTCAGTAACATGCAGAAAACAATAAGACTTCTGCACAATCAGTGACTTTTCAAGTGGGTAATATATAGAATTAAAAGAAAAGAGGAAAGAAAAGTCATTTTCTAGTAGACAGGAGCTTAAAGGATTGGTAAGGAAAAACCGTGCCTGTGTGTGTCTGTGTATACACACAGGTATGATGCTTGTATGCACTCCTTTTAAACAGCTTTTCTAATCAGTCCGACACAATAAAAGCTAAAATAAGCATTTCAACACAGTCTTCTCAGGCTCCTAAAGTGCAGTGCGCCTTCCTTTCAGTACAATAAATTTAGTTTTATGGCTGCCTATGAAATCCCACAGCTGAGAAACACGTATTCCCAACGAGGTATTACTAACCCCATTTAGAGCTGAGGAAAACGAGGCCCTAACAAAGTGCCTCTAGAGAGAGAGTGAGGAGTCACAGTTCCGCTCCTCTTTAACACCGGGGCAGGACTCTCTGCCTGGGTGTGGCAAGATCCTTATCAGTGAAAACATGTGTGACCATTCGGGTTTCCTGAAAGCCTCCAAAGAATATGCAGTGCCGTCACTGCATACCAGCTCCACGAGGCGTGTATTGGCGGAGGAGCCGGGTAGTGGATTAGACACACCTTTTCTCGGCATGTCACTGGTTCCAGTGCATAGCCCTCGTTCCCAAGAACCCCGGGGGCTGTTATGTCCTGCCACGTCCCAGCGGCGTCATCCTCATCCAAGCGTGCATTTCCCAGTATGAGCCTTTCCCGTGTCCTGATGCAAAGATGATAAAGTGCAAGTGAAGTACAAGGTCCGCACCATTATTAGGAGTCGTGCAGGAAGGAAAGGGAGAGCAGCGTAAATATTTATCTCTTTTCAGAATACCAGAGAAAAGCACAGGAAAAAAGGTCCCTTGGTGTAAGGGGTTTGTACTGTGCCTGTGCTCTGGACGGTCCTCAGGACGACGGCTCACCTTAGCTGAGAGGGGCAGTACCTGCATTTCACCCTGCGGCGCTCTCCTGGCTGAAATCCAGCCCCTCTTGTGACTCACTTCACAAGAAACATCCGTTTCAGACCTCTGTGCCCCTCGCTGCTACTCACCAACCTGCTTATCAGGGTGATGAAAGACCCTCTAAGAGACTCATCGAGGAGGGGGTAAAAGTAACTACTGAATTAGAAATGCACAGTCTGGTAACAGGATGTTTGATCTGCTATAATAAGCCAAGGAGGACGATAGCTGAGGCTCGGGAAAAACAGTTGCTGCTGCGATTCACATAGATCACGAGCACAGGACAGTTTTGAAACCTAGTTAGATGAGTCGGGATCAGGTTTGGGTACAGGATTTGCAAGGGGTTTCCCTGCAGATCTCTGGGGCTGTGACTCTTAAAATCAGTGTCTGCCCACCTGACTGTGTCCCTCTCCACACACTCATTATCCCCTTTCTGTTTAATACCCAGGATCCAAACTATATATCGAACACTGCCCACAGCTGATGCATAGCGACCCCCAGGTCTGCCCCCACACTGAGGTGCTGTACCCTCTGTGCACAAACTGGCTCTGGAAAGGGGGAGAAGCCGACTGTAACGACTCCTATGAGACCACCCTCTCACTCCAGCTGTCTCCATGTGCAGGTAGGTGACAGGGCAGGAATGTTTCTGCCCCTGCTGCTGAGCAAATTAGCATGAGCAGAGTCTCTCATGGTTCACATGTACCCTATGGCTCTGACTTCATCATGCAGGCAAGCTGTGCTGCAGGCTGGAAGACAAAACCATGGAGGAGGAGGAGGGAGGAAGGGAAAGGGCAGCCTAACCCTTGGTGTAACATCTAAGGAGTGAGGAGACATGGTCAGAGCTGCAATCCCAGCCCTGAGATAGCAGATGGCTTCAGTGGTCATCTCACCCAAGGCATTTATACAGCAAGTGTCTTCAGAGACTTCCTCTCCTCTTCTCTCTCCTGTCCTGTCCTCTCTCCCACGTCGGAGCCTGTCTGTGCTGTAGTACAGGAAAGCACAGCATAACCTTTCCCTATTTCTCTTATACTATCCCTATTCTGCCCTGGTGGTCCTTATTCATGTAGGGCCCAGTTTCTGTTCTTTAAGGAGATATGCTGTTCCTCATCCAAGCTCTCCCAAAGGAGATGGCCCCTCCACCTTCTTCTGGCTTAGGCTTCATTTGCACCTTTTTTGTCAAAAGCTCACTGGAGTACTCCTATCAGCAAAGCCTCTGTGTACATCAGGCTTAAGGAAGTTTTTATGAGCAGAGAAACACAGCTGTGAAAGAAATACCCCCAGCCTCTGACCTCCCGCAAGACAGACGGGGTTTTAAACTCCCTCTAGGCATTTAAATATGAGCTTGGGTTGCCAATGTGTTCTCCCAGTCCTGATGATAAAGGGTATGTTAGAAAGTTCAGGGGAGAAGCTCCTTCCCTCCTCCTCTGCCACACACATGCCCATGCACAGGCTCTGCCTTCAGTAGAGGTGGGTCTCTCACTTAGTAAAGGCTTTTCAAGAGTTTCTTCACATGCAGGTACTAGAATAACCAGCCACATTTAAATACTTCTTTAAGTGTTTAAATCTTCTCCGCAGTGGAAGATCCAGCCATGTATGTCACAGCTACCGAGTGCTTCAGAAATACCTAGCTCTGATTTTGTTGTCTTAAAGAGGACTGAAACTTACTGAATGTCAGTACTTACAAATCCCATCCTTGTGCTCCTCTCAGTTTCCAGAGGCAACTACTTGGAAGATGGTTGTACAGGGTCAGCATATCTGTGAGGATGCACTGGCATGTCACAAGATTTCCTACAGCACAGTAATCTGTGTACCTTGAATTGTTCCAACATCCAAGCATATTACAAATAGGTTAGGTCTTACTGATCCCCAGAGAAATTCTTAGCAGTATGTGAAAGGGACTGAGTTCAGCAACCCAAAAGAGGCCTGAAACCTCATCTCCTATCATTTACATTGCCCCTAACAAGCTAGAAATCTTACAAGAGTTTATGGCACAGCCTTTCTAGGAAGGACACTGGATCACATTATCTTCCCAGCACCAATTATCTGACATGGCATAAGGGTTGTGGTCTAGGCACAAAAAGGTGAGACATGGTCATACCCTGGGATGAGAATCTTTGAGTAATTTCTAAAATGCTGAATACAGCTTGGGCTTTTCCTTGGCATGAAGGTTGTCCCAAAACCAGACTCACGGGTACTTGATCTTGATGGCTCACTTGCTCAGTGGTTGAGCAATGTAAATGGTGGAAACTGATTTCACAGAGGTAACTTTGTCTTCAGTACTGTCTGAACAGCAGTTCCTGTAGAAGACTTCAGATCTAGTCATTAGGAATCATCTCTCCTTCCTGCTTCTATGTCTTTGTAATATCATTCCAATGCCCTCACCTTCCTTCATGTGATTTCAGGAAGAACAACATGAGGTTATTCCAAAGAGAAAAATTTTTCAGGTGATCAGATTCTTGCCAGTCTCGAGAATTTTATTCCATAACTAGGGCATCAAGCTCATAAATGAACACAGACACCAGCCATCACCAAGTTCCTAGTGAACACTTGTGAGATTTGGGTACAAATGTGATTCTTGCTATAACTGGTCCTGGAGGATCAGGACCAAGGCCTTGGAGGCATCAGGAACATGATGAGAGCAAACAGCATGGCTGGATACCAAGGTTTAGGTCTTCACAGGGCCCATTTCTTAGAGGAGATGTTTTTCTAACTGCACTTAAAAAACTCAGGGTTGTCAGGACCTTGGTGCACATCTCAGGTGGCTTGTGCACTGAGTATGACACCCACATACACATGGATCTGCCTCCCTCTCAGTCAGGCTTGCGTCTCACTTATTCTCATTGCTCCCCCTCTCCTGCCCTGGGACTCTGACACCAGGAGCTGCTGTGCTCCACCTGAACCTAGTGGCACATGGGGGGGAAAGTGGCCATATTTTGTGGCTGACCCTTCCAACAAGGCATGCTCTCCACTTGCCACTTCACTGCTGAACTTCTTCCCTAGATGCCTCAGCACTCCTGTCCCATCATCTGACACCATGATTAGTTTTGTATGTTTTGAAAATTCAGTTTGTTGTTGATATGATGTAGTCCTATCTTCTATTAGAGCATATAATAACTCCCTGATATTCCCACCATTATCTCTCTAGTACTATGGAACTCATTGCTTCCAGTACTTTGTGTCTGACTTTTGTTTTCTATCTGGCCTCTGGTACAGAATGTTCAGTGAAAGAACAATACCAAAGAAAAATTGAAAACAAAATAAATCCTACCATACAGGTCAAATCTCTTGGCCTTTAAGGGATGGGCTTTGTGCTGTGGAATCTCTGTCAGAGACTCCAGTACTGCTTTGGGAAACAACATGTGAGCAGCCAAGTGCAGGACCACCTTTATTTCTCAGCAGCTCACTGCCTTGCAGAGGCAAGCCCGGTGACCTGGGAGCTGTGGGTAATAACACACAGAGTGCAGTTTTACACATGCCAAACCCATTTATTTACAGATGAGAAAGATTTCAGTCTTTTGGGGAAGTCACTTGTGGGCTGCTAAATCAGGAGAAGAGAAAAAAACCAAAGGAAACAGGTGAAAAATGAGAAGCTGGGGAGCCCTCACCAGAGGGTGCTTTGGAGACGTTAGGAGTTAGCCAGCCTCACACAATTTCAGTGTGTTACATACAGGCACATTTTAACTACAGCCAGATGGATTCCATCATGTGAAGAGTAGAATGAAATTACTCCCAAAACTGTAACTTTGTTACAGCCAGTGGGGAAATGTGAATGTTTGAATGACTGCAAGAAGAGGGTTGATTATTAGCTTGGTTTATCTCCAGCAGATTAGGAATTCCAGGTCATGTCTGCTGACCAAACACAGAGAGGTTTATGCCGTTTCTGTCCCACAACATTTGAGAAGGACTAACTAATACATCCCATTTTAAATCATACTTTCAGAACATATTCCCTGTATGTATTCAGTCCCAAATAAGTCCTGTCAGTCCCTCTGACTGATGCTGCCTCCATAAACCATGAATTTCAGTACCAAAGAGGAAATCTGAGCTGAGATAGAGATTTCAATTCAACTATACACAGGTAAAAACTCTGGTTTTGGTGTTGTTCATTGTCCTGTGGCTTTCATGCAATAAGAGCCATTTGAAGGAGGTCTTCTCCAATAACCTTTTTTTTAAAAATTTTGTACTGAATGGCAGCCCTGCAGTAGTGAGCAGCAGATGAAGGGTTAAGCTTCCTGTGTGCTGCTGTGCTCTGCAGCCCTGCAAGCTGTGATCTTAGGCTGCTTCAGCTGCTACAATGGTCAAACACAGCAGTCTGCCCCTCACTGCAGACTGGGCTGGACACAGTCCTGACTAATCCCACGGAAGATTTGCAGCAGTTCTTAGATCCTCCTGACATCTGGGCAAATGCATTTGGGCGCTGCCTGCAAAACAGTGCTTGGAGCTAAGGTTCAGCTGGGGTGTTTCTCCTGGATGGATGAAGGAGTAAGTGGGAGCGAAGAAAAAGCAGCCTGCAGATAAACAACAAAGTCTTTTTAAGTTTCTTGTAGACAATCTAAACCAGAGCTAAGCGTATGTGGTCCCACCAGTCTGCCCTTTTCCTCCAGAGCCTTGGGGATGTCAAATGAAACAGCAAGTCATAGGATTCAAAAGAAACAAGATGTGCTTTCCTGTGAAGCACAGAGTAAACCTACTAAACTCCTTGCTGCAGGATGGTGCAGGTGTCAGAAGTTTTAAAAAACAAACAGCTGAATTTAATTAAAGTTAAAAGTACTGGCTCAGGGTGTATTTCAACATGGCTAAGGGTGGGCTGTAACACATTTTGGGGAAGGGTCATTATCTGCTTGTGTTATTCCCTGGCTGCCATCAGAAACAGTGGGATGAGGTGATGTTGTCTGGCCATTTCCATTTTCTTATCCAGTTGTGGAGCTTGTGCCTTTGTTCTGAAGTCAGGGCAATGTAGCTACGCCTGCTCTGTACACCTGCTCATACTTACAGTAGCTTAGAACTTGAGTTTCAGCTCAAGGATGAATTCAGACCATCTTGAGGGCAAATTTTAGGGGACATGAGGAATCACATGTGAGCCCATGCTCCCCAAACACCGACACTGCACAGTGAAACCTTCTCCAAGAAATGTCTGAGAGAAGAGGAAATCGAGCTGTTCACCTGCAAGTCTTGGCAAGTGTTAAAGCTTGTTTTTGCCAGAAAAGGAAACAGGTATTATTTACTCTGCTGAGTACGGTGGAAAGGCTGCTCTCTGACTAACAAAACCTAAAAGAGCAACATGACCAACGTGTTAAGCATTTGGGCAGTGCAGCCACCGCTCTTGCACACAAGGACAATCACTATGAGCAATTAGAGGACTCTGCCTCCACGCCAACAGAAACATCCCAGTTTGATTTTGGCAACTGTCTATGCACATGCCTCTTCTCACTTGATCCTGCTTTATAAAGGGCAAAAAATTAATATTCACATGTTTCCTTAACAGCAGGCCAATCACTAAGGACTGTGAGTAGTGGAGTATCTTTAGCCTGGAGAATACAGAGGAGATTGCAACATCTTGGAGAAACCCAGGTCTTTTAGCAGAGATTAATGATCTGAAGGAAGGGTATTTCCCAAAGTCAGGTAGAAAAACTAGGTGAAAATAGAATGAAAACTCTTAAGCAGAGGAGAAAAGACAGTGATTATTGAGTGAAAAGGGGGTTTATTTTGCCAATTGAAGCAGTGCAGAAAATCATCCAAAGAGCAGTAATAAGATATTTCATGTTTCAAAGAAAGGAAGTTCAGAAGAGGAGAGTAGATGCTCTTAGGGATACTGTAAAACTCACTGCAAATTCCAGAGCACTGAGAACATTGATGAGTGATGAAGGGGAAAAGTGGAGTTTCAGTGTTTATCTTAAATTCCTTGTGATGATTCCACAGGAATATTTGCTGGGTTTTGAAATCTTTCATGAAATGTGAGTAGTAAGTATCTACCTCAAATTGTCCCTAAAAGCCAAAATAGAAATTGTTTGTTTATGAGGCTACCACTCTGTGCATGAGGGGACTGTGTAAATGTTGTCAAAGATGTTCAATTGTCAGAGACATGAGAAACTTGTCTTCAAACTCTCACTTCCACGAAGCAAGCTGCAGGCACAGAACCTGTGTCTAGGAGGTGTGCATAAAGGCACACTTGTGCTGCAGTCTGTGAGGACTGTGGGAGGTCTAAGAGCACATGGATGTATGTCATTATTGCCCTTCAGTGTCTTTGACCCGAGGCCACTCTGTCCCCCAATAAAACTGCCCACTGCAGCATCCATCAGGGACAGAGGAGCAACAGGATGGCTGTACAGTGTCTTAGGTGCACAGCATCTATCTCCAGGCAGGTGTAGACCATAGTCCCACAGTATCCCTCACAGAATATGATGGTCTCCGGTCTAAATTCTCTGGCCCTCTGGAAGGGGAAGAATCTGAAGATACATAGTGTCCTACTGTGTGTCCAAGCAGTCAGACTCACACTATGGACAGATTTGGCACAAAGTGGCCCAAAGATGCCACCAGGATATACCCTAAGTCCAACTTTTCCCAGCTACAGCATGGTTATAGATTGCAGTCCTTCCAAAAGCCAGTGGTGGTCAGGGATCATGAAGCAGATGCCTGCTGCTCCACGTCGTCAAGACCATTCTTGATGTCCCTCACAGTGCAAGTGCAATCGGATTGTTGTCACCCAGGACTCCTCCCTGTACTTTCCTAGAAGGTTCAGTAGAGAGTCCAAGTCCTTCCCATACAGAACAGCTCTGTTCCCCCTCCTGACTGCTCAAAACCTGTAGCCAAAGGATATAAACCTGCTAAAAATGTCTTTGGAACTTTTCACCCTATCCAGAGCTGACCTTGTGCTGCAGAAATCAGTGAGGAGCTGCCTATTCTGTCGGGGTGGGGGTAGCAGGAGGATCAGGAAAGGGGTGAGTCAATTGAGCACTCTGAAGCACCTGGGAACACCGCACATTCTTCTGCAGATGGGCACTATCAGACTGATATGACTACACAGACATCAATGATCAAATCCAGACACTCCTAACTCTGTTGTCCTCAGGTTCACATGGGTTGCTGTCCTGCCTTTTCATCAGCTCCAACAACAATCAGTACCATGCTGGTTTCTCTGCTCCCTATATCAGAGGTTTTCATGAATATACAGAGAAATGCATCTACTTTGTCATGTCTGCATTGCCAACAAAAACTTAGCTGCTTTTTCCTTCCTCGCTCCCAGAACGATAAAGCTGTGGTCTATAGAGCCACAGCAAAACACCATTCCTTCAGCTCGGATTCACAGCTACCTACTCCCCAAAAGTGAAAAAGGATATGACTGGAAAAGTTTGCTACCAGGTAACTAGGATGGATTTCGTCACAACAGCACCGCTGCCCGTACACTGAGGACCGGCAGCCGCAAGTGTTTTCAGAGCAAACCAGCTTTGCTTTGTCTCTGCCCTGTGGGGCGAGGTTGCAGTTGCTTTTCTTCCCCTTGACCTCCCCAGCATTGCACAGAACTGGTGAGGTAATCACCAGTCTGTTTGTTTGTCTGTTTGCAAATCTCAGGAAGCAGCTCTAGCAAAATCTCCTAAGTCATCCGAACGCAGCAAACCTCAGTGTCAAAACAATGCAATCCCATCTCTACCTCCAACAGGACCTTTATCAGGAATTAGCACCTGTTTATCTCAGAGTTTGGGATTACAGCAGGTCCAGACTGAATGTCCCCTTCATCCAGTCCCTGGTGAGGGCAGGCAGCACCACCCAGCCCATGCTGTGCCCTCGGAACAAGAGAGTTATTTCCTGACTTTGCCTATTCTGAGTCCAGATCTGTCAATATTAAAATATTCACGTAGCAGAAAGGGAAACTACAGTAACTGGACAAACACACACTCAAGAGAGAGGACACTCCTTCCTGCTCTGTAATCCCCTAGTTCGGTAAACTTTAGCAGATCACCGAATCATTTAGTAAATCACTGAAGCATCCAGAAATCGAAATTTCTCCCAGTAATGACAGAGACAGTAATGCAAAGGTGCACAGCACGTCATCCTTGTTCAAAGTTTGGATTTGTACATGGTTGATGGGCGTTTGCGCAGCTGCCTCTCTGAAAGCCCTTAAAAATCAGTACTCGTAATTCCCACGATTGCTCTACCGCCTCCTCCGCAGCTAATTATTGCTCCGTATGCTGCATGTCCGGGGAGCCAGGCAGCGAGGCTGCCAGGTGGGAAATACCCTCCTGCCTTGCCTGGCAGCACTGGGGTGGGCTGGGGAAGGAAGTCACCTAGACAGCAGCTGGACAGGTGGAACTGGCACAGCCCTGTCTCCACTTTCCCATCCGTTTGCTGGCTCAGTGAGGGAAGGTGTCTGCCAGAGAGGGAAGTTTACAGCTACGACAAACACATAAAGGACAGCAGCGGGCTGCCGGTCCCAAGGTCGCTGAGTGGGGGGTTCATGCTTTCTGGACACTCAGTTCTAGGAGGGAGGAGACCCACGAGCACAACCAGGGCACCCGCTAGAGGTGCTAAAACCTCCAAGAGTACCAAAGTATCGCGTGGCACATGCCGTGAGGGACAGAAGGGTCCGTCTCACAGCCGTTTCTCCAGAGTGCGGGAGAGTGAGGGGGAGAGATGAGCAATGCGGGGGTGGGGGATGAATACGGACTGTGGGCGAAGACGAAACTT